>DF360375.1:941-12368 GCA_000787875.1 Solanum virginianum | reverse complement strand
ATCAGATCTTCTTAGCAGACAAAAGAACAAATATGATAATTAAAAAGTATACCCTCAATCAATATGACATATCTAATTTTCAAGAAATTATGATTTTTCTCACAAAATATCATCAATTAAAGACCAGATCATCTTAATAGACTGTAAAACAAATATGATAATTAAGAAATACCCTTCAATTGATATGACATCTCTAATCTTTAAGAAATAGAGATTATTCATAAAATAACATCACTTAAAGACAAAAATCTTCTTAGGAAAAAATATGATAATTAAGAAGTACCGCTTTATCCATACGACATCTCTAATTTTAAAAAACTGAAGATTATTTTCATAAAATAACGTCAATTAAAGATCATATCTTCTTAACCGTCAACATAACAAATATGAGAATTAGGAAGTATCCCTCAATCGATATGACATTTCTCATTTTCAAAAAATGAAGATAATTTTCATAAAATAACATCAATTAAAGATCAGACCTTCTTATCAGACAATAAAGCAAATACGATCAGAAGTACCCTTCAATTGACATGATATCTCTAATCTTCAAAAAATGAAAATAATTCTCATAAAATAACATCAATTAAAGATCAGATTTTCTTACCAAACAGCAAAATCAATACGATTAGAAGTGCCCCTCAATTGACATGACATCTCTAATCTTTAAAGAAAACCATTTCTTTTAATCATATAACAACATCAATTAATTAAACACCACTTAAAACATCTAACCATACACTAGAAAAAACTATGTGGACATGAATATACATACCTTGAGTTGCTGCAAAATTCATAAAGCTTGCCACGACTAGAGAAAATAATAAGAGCAATTTCAGCATCACAAAGAACAGAAAGTTCATAAGCTTTCTTAAGGAGTCCATTTCTTCTCTTTGCAAAGGTTACTTGTCTATTTATTTTGTTCTCAATTCTCTTCAATTCTACTTTCCCTCTTCCCATGGTGTAGGCCTTTCTTTTTTGGTTTCTAAATGAATATAATATGAAAAAATGAATATCTAAACAAGATATATTCTTTTCTAAATTTGTTTTGCCATAAAGGACTTCATGTTATAAGACAATTCTATTATATATATATATATATGGTTTTTGTTCTTCCCTCTTCTACTTTACATCTTGTTATTATTCCTAGGGTAAGGGTAATAGATTTTATGTCTTTAAAATCTAATGGTTCCCTAGACAAGAAAAAAAGGCTTTTTTTGTTTTACTAGAAGGCACTATGAATTTTTAATTGGCAAATGACAGAAATTTCATTAGTTTTCATGAGTTTTTGAAATTATCATTTGTGTCAGATTTTAATTTTTAGATATAACAGAATTAAAATTAAATTAAGTGTAGCTTGTTTCAGATACACTGTATTCAAGCAAATTTGCATGTATTTGGGGTATACTAATTAACTCTCTTGCTAGTTAGCCTATGTCGTATTTGTATTTCATAATGTTTTTAGTATTCTAGATACATGTATTTAGTATGTTTCACATTTATGTAGGATACGCTGACTTTCCCCTCTTTCTCGCCTCTCTCCTATCTCGCCCTCCTTTTGCCCCTCTGACTTACTTCGCTCCATTTCTCACTTCTATAGTGTATTTGGTATGTATTTGGTAGCAAAAACACATGTATCTATTTGACTTGAAATCTCATATAAAATTATTGATTAGTAAGATAATATATAATCACTTCAAACTATAATGAGAATTAGTAAATATGATAGGAATACTTATGTAATTAAATAGTATTCTTTTATTATTTCTATTAATCTAGATTAGTGTTGTGGAGGGCCTATTTAAGCAAAAGTCGTGGCCTCCAAAGCAACTTTCAGGAAAGACAAATTGTAAGCGAAAAATGAAAAAAAAAAATTGGGAGGCCCATCATTAAAATGAAATGAATGAATTCTATCGATAAGTCACATCTCCTTGTGGTAGAAAATGATTGTTCCAATGTTTTTTTTCTTTGAAAACTTTATGGTAACTGATACTTCATTTTCAGTTTATATTGCATAAAATATTTAACTTTGTAATAAGTTTTTAACCTTTAGGGTGAGTTTGGTATGGCGAAAAATATTTTTAATTTTTTTAATTTGATAGGTTAAAATATTTGAAAAATAATTTTTTTCACCAATTCAATCCTCATCCCTTGACCACTCCAACCCCTCACCATCTCCAAACCTTCGCTCCCATCCCATTTCGCATAGTATTTTGTTAGATAATATATTTTTTTAAATAATATTTTCTTATTTATCTACTAAATACTAAAAAAATACTAAATAAAAATATTTTTTTAAAAATATTGTGCTAAACATACCCTTAGTGTAATCTCAAGATAAAATATAGAATTATTTTATTTTGTATTTGATTGGAGATATTAGGTAATTATTGAACTATTTATCTCACCATTTATATTATATTAATGGTATAAGTTATATCTTATACATGGTGAAATAACTTATTTTGAAACAATTAATTCTGAGATATTAATATAACTTGTTCTCAACGAAACACCGTCTAATAATAGGATAAGTTTAAGATATATTATGCCTATATACACTTAATTAATGTTTAGATTCGTTTGTTGTCTATCTTAAGAATAGTACATCTGACTTTGGATTAGCAATAATAAAATTATTTTTGTATGATGTATAGGTCATAGGTTGAATTGTGAAAATAATCATTAACATGTTTGTATTAAAATGAATTATCTACTCTACATCATACCTCTTTAGTGATTATCAAACTATATTTGATGTATTCATTCTCTATCTTAAGATACATCGATATCAGAGCCTTAATTTGTGATTGATTATAATAAAAATAAAAATAAAAATAGTGACTCGACACAAAATTACTGTTACTAATAGTATATGTATTCCATTGAAGTGAATCACCTAGTTAATTGTAAAGGCCTATATGCAAAGACGAATTTAAGATTTGAAGTTTATGATTATATTTTTAATTATCTCAAATTAATCCTCTAGATTAAGCTATGATTATATATTGAATCTAACTCTAAATCAATATCACGTAAAAACCTTCAAAGTTTTGAATGTTTAACTTCTACACGCAAACGATAGTCAAGCATTAATTTTGTAGTATCCAATCACCTGAAAAATGCTAGAGATATAGTTGATAAGCCTAAAATTTAATTTCACATATAATGATTTGAACATTATTAATTGTTCGCAAATTAAAAATTGATCAAAATACAATTTGTCAACTATGAGTTATCAGTAACGATATTCTAGCTAGGTTTATCCAGAGCAATAAGGATAAAGGAAAATACTGCATTGTTTTTCTATGGATTATAATATTAAGAATAAAATATATTTATTTTATTTGATCATTGAAAAATATTGTTAGATAATCACATTGATTTGTAAATTTACTGATCAGTCTAATACTTGCTTAATATTGAACCTCTGAAATCACACACTAACAAATGTTCTAATTTTTGTTAAAGAATTAATTATTTTATTATTTGATAATTAAATTAAATAGTCAAATAAATAAACTATTAGTTTAAATTAAATATTATTATATTTTTTCTGATAGAAAAATATAATTAAATATTTTGAATAAATTATTATTTATTTAATATAAAATTATATTGCTTGATTTATTTTAAAAAGGAGACATTTTTTTCTTTTTTTTTTGGTCTCCATTGGATATTCAGTGCCCGTATTGGAACTCGACTACTCCAAATTTGTTTTGCTCTGCATAGGACCTATTCGGTTGGAGCTCCACTACTCCGGATTCAATTTGCGCTACATAAGTCCTATTTGGATGGAGCCCGACTACTTTGGATTCGATTCGTGCTATATAGGGCCTATTCGGGGGAAACACTCCCTGTCAAGAATTTTTCGATAATCAAGATTCGAACTGGAAATCTTTAATTAAGAAATGAGCAACTTCATCTGCTGCATCACATTCTTTAATAATAATTAAAAAAAAAGACTTATTAAGTTAGAATCCAATTTGGAATTAAATTGGATTAGCAAATAAGTCCACAAAAGAAGTTTTGGCAGCATTACCCATTTGGAATGGAATTTCATTTTTCCAAAATTGGGTTTAATATGGAAAGTCCATAAATTGTTGCATTTAATCAGCCATCATAATCCATTAAAAATAGGATTTGATTTATCATGAATTTTTTTTCATAAAGTTTGCATCTAAGTAAATCACCATCTTAATCATATAGAAAAAAATAATCACAAATAATATTATATAAATGGTGATGAAAAAGTACAATTAAACAAGCTCTCCTAATCAATAAAAGATATACATTGAATCAAGCTCTTAAATCATAATCACAGAGTCGCAATTTCTTGAGAGTTCAATTTCTACACGCAGACAAAAAGAAAGTGTTTTTTCTTTATTTTTTCGATAGAAGTATTGGTGAAAAATATTTGATGAATAATGTGACAAAGTCTATCAATAAAATCAATCTATTTTATATTTTAAATGAAATTATCAACGTAGTCCATCAATTATTTCTTAAACTTAGAAAAAAAAATGACATAATCGATAGACTATTTCGATTTATGCAAGTTAAACCAACACTAACTTGATTAATCTATTAATCAATGTCATAATGTAATTTATCTTGAAAACAAGTAGTGTTTAAATTAGTTATGTTACACATAGAAATAGTTATTTTAATATTATTTTTTATTAATTATATAATTTGTCGTATTGAAAAATAACAATCATGGTATAAATTTTTTTAAGAAGTTGAATTACAGAAATGCTCTTCATCTTATTTATTACTATAAAAGAGTTTGACGGACCTTAGAAATATATTAATTTTATTATTTTACCCAGAGATAGCTAATCTCGATATTTATCCCATGACCTAAAGAGAATAACGAGTCCTCACTATTTGGTGGTTAAGTTGAAACAAACTTTGAATAACCAAACAAGGAATAATATAAGAGTAAATTAAGTAATTAGGTAAACATATGATATATATTTACGTTATTTCACTATATTTTAAAAAATATATAATGTAAAGTTATAGTTAGAGTTTTATTGCTATTTTCTTTCTCCTCTCTTCCCCTTCCTTTCTCTCGCCTCTCTCCTCTCTCCTCTCTCCTCTCTCCTCTCTCCTCTCTCTGGAATCTTTCGCCCAGATATACAAATATATAGTATATCAGTTGTATATATACAATTATTTGACAAACATATATATTCAATTAGACGAGATACACATATACATAATTTGTCTCTCTCCACTCTCTAACCTCTCTCGCTCGCCTCTCACCTCCCTCTCCTAATCTCGCTTGTCAGATATATTATATATATATATATATATCCTCCCTCTCTCGTTCTCGCTCGCCTTTCTCCTATAATATGTAGCTACGAATCATAATTTTAGCAAAGTATAACTATTTTTTTCCTTAGTATATTTCAAGTATCTTTTTTGAAAAATTAAAATAATACTAACTTTTTGTTTCAAAACTACTTATGCTTATACAATACACCAAGTGTTTCTTTGTTGATTTTAGGGATAAATTTGTGAATTCACATTGAAAGGAAAATGGAATTAGGTGCCCCTCCATTGATATTGTTCCTCTTTTTCTATACAAATATCCATTGTTTATGGAGTTGGAGAGAATCAATATATAGAGTTTCTAATCCAAAATAATCTTAAAATAAACCCTAACATGATATTGTTTAGAAAGAATAAAGGTATATTCTCATGATAATGGATAAGAAATGGGTAGTTTCTGTTTTCCTTGTTGTTAGTCTTCATGTCTCAAGAATCAAGGGAGGGAATTCTAATTTGTTGAAAACGAAAAATAAGATAAGTAGTTAATACATATACATATTTTTTTCAAAAATTACCGCTAAGTAAGATGAGAAAGATGTTGGATATATAAGTAAACAGGTCTTTCTATCTTTCCTATAGTGACACATTTTAAAGTCGTGCGGACCTACGTCCAAAGTGAACAATATTATTAGGGGGTTGATCATTACAGATAGTATTTGAGTCACTCTTGTATCAGCCTTGTCGATGTGGGTCAGAGTTCAACTGAGTTTATAAAAATGTGTTGGGTCTAGGCAAATTCCAGGCAGTTAAGCAAACCACAGCGAGGACGTTGAGTCTATAGAGGGAATTTATGTAACAACCCATCTTAAGGTGAAAAGTCTCACATCAACAAAAGAAAAACACAAGAGAGATGATATGCATATAATCAAACATGTCTTATCTATTAGTGATGCATTTTAAAGTCGCGTAGGCCTAGGTCTAAAGTGTCATGCCCTGGGAGGATACCTAGGCGTGGCTGACACTCGAAGACTATTACTAGCCCCCAAGCAAGCATTTTAATTTTGAGAGTGTATATCTAGCTAAATATTTTAATTTGATTTTAATGACAATTAAAGACTTTAATTGATTTCTTCGTGTTTCATGGACCACTCAGCCTCTTTGTCATCGTTCAATCAACTCATCAGTGGAAGATTCAATACAGTAGTCAACTAACAAAAGATAATATGAATAAATATCTCAAATAAAGGAAACAGGAATTAAACCATCCTGACACTATCCATCAACCGTCTATGTCTACGAAGCTTCCATAACTAATATCTAAGAAGGCACCATGACAGGCCATGGGTACCACCATCAAAGAAATACCGACATAAAAAATAAATAAATAATCATCCTCCAGATGCTGGGATGGACTTATCATAGTCTGAAATTAAGCTCTGAACCTCAACGATTGGGCTGCTGAAGTCCTCGATCTACCGTATCTGCATCATAAAACTTTGCAGCGCTAGAAGGGCGTTAGCATGTGGAATGTACTGTATGCAAAATGGGCTAAGGAAAGGGGAAATAGTATAACATGCTCTCATCAATCACTCAGACTCATTTCAAAGTACGGAACAAGACTCTATCACCTTACTATCCAATAGATATCAAATCATCATATCACATCGGAGTTCTATCACCATGAAACCTATCTGCGAGTTTCTTGGACCTACACCCATCACCAATGAGCCGGTGATGATACAACAAGCAATGTCGTTGCGACATTCGCCTCGTACCTTGTCAGGGTAAAAGGGCGTGCATCAAGGGTTTATAATAGTAGTAAGTCCTCTGTTGGGACTAAGGAAACATCAGCTCTCATAATCCAATCCTCTGCTACGCTGGTCACGTAGGTAATGAGTGCAAGTGGGATTCACTTTTACTTATTTTCGGTGCTTAATACTCCTCCCAGGACTCGACATGCTTATAAGTCTATCAATTCATCAAGAATTCCCATCACTCAACCTCTACAGGCAAGACTATCTTTTCAAATTCAAGGGAATATATTCATCTGACTCTATCAGTATAATTTCAGCTATCACAGTCATCAACACTTATCACCTCAGGATTCAGACTCAATCAAACATCACATTCGGATAATCAAGACTCTAGACATCCCCCTAAGTTCATTATTCAAGTGTTTACATAAGGAAATTTGCAATGGTTAAATCATAATCACATAGTAATGAAGGTATACCGTAAACATTGTATGTGATGATCATCAATTTAGGATGTACAGTATAGTTTAAAGCATAAAATCAATAACTCAAGATAATATTCAAGAATTACATGCTAAAAATCAAGAAACTTTCAAGAATCACAATTTAAGACTTTTTAAGGATCAATTATACATCCTAACTTTATCTTGGGCACATGGAAGAACAATCACATGCTTTTGGGTAGCCTTTACATACGTAGGAATGAAGATTTCTTCAAGAATCGAATCTTCTCTGGAAACCCTCACTTGTTTCTCCTTCTCTCTTAGACTTAGCGTAAAAACCTTTGAAAAGTACTGGGTCTAAACCTTTTTGTACGAATTTACGTTTTAGAACAAACTTGGGAATGTAAAAATATATCGGGAAAGAAGAAATTACCCTTCCCGAATTAAAACAGAAAAATTTTGCATCTCGTACACTAGTGCGTGACCCGCACTAGTGCAAATTTGCACTTTTTTGCGTTTTCTCAGTTTTTTGAAAATTCTCGGAAAAAGACCAAGTGTGGCTCCGCGTCCATTCTGCGTCGCAGAAGGGGCGCGGAAACCTCACTGTTTTAAGCCCTCTTTAAAAATTATAATTCGTGTTTTTGCGCGATAAGGCCAAGTCGAGACCATTTTCTGACTCAGTTTTTTGCATTGATCACAAATTCGATCTCGAATTTTCCATCAGAGCTTGAAAAGATATGTTGTACGCCCGATAAAGTTTAAAAGCGTTTTAGTAATTTCACAGAATATTACACAAAGTGAACATAATATCACTGGGGGCTGGTTCGTTACAAAACTCTGTACTTTTGATTAAGTAAAAATAAGTGAAACAATTGTTTTTTGATTATTTACATACATGTAGTCACTGTTTGAAATGTAATAAGGAACTACTAACTATTGAATGCGAAAAAAAAATGAAAATATATATGAGGCATAAGCATTTTAATTTTGAGAGTGTATATCTAGCTAAATATTTTAATTTGATTTTAATGACAATTAAAGACTTTAATTGATTTCTTCGTGTTTCATAGACACACGACTCTCACATGGCATGTAAACTTTTTTCAAGAAAATAAGTATTGCTCGAATATAGCAGAAATTGTTTTTTCATACACTACAAAAAATAATTTTCCCCTAACACATTTTTGAGAAACATTCACTTAATTTGAAACACATTTAAACAAATTGAGCAAACATTAATTAATAGATGCTCAAAAGTGCTTTTTAAATATATTGAACAAACACAACAAATAGATTCTCATCAAAAATACTTTTTCAAACAAAGTATTTTTTTTTCAAAAAATTTTTTTTTCTTTTGCAATATTAACTTATTTTAAAAGTTTGACTGAGCATCGACGATAATATTAATCCATAAATTATTCTCTTAAAAGCAAAATTCGTACGCAATTTTTTGTTAGTCGGATATATAGTTCTTCTTTGCTTTCCTATTAATTAAGAATATTTACTTTTTTCCTTAATGTTCTTGCCTTAGGAAAATGATCATTAAGAATAGTTACCTTTAGTATTGATGGAAAAATTCTCAGATATATATACTTTCAAAATTTTGACCACCATTTTAGCTTATTGAAAAGAACCAGAATTGACACATTAAATTATATCCTCTCCATTTAAAAAAGAATAATTTATTTTTTTTAAATCAGTTTAAAATTTTCTTTTTTTAATAAAACTTTAATTCTAACTTTTCACGTGACATGTTTAAGACCTTAAGATTAAAGGGCATTTTAGTACATTTAACATGACTTTAATTTAGGATCATAAAATTGAAAAGTCTTGTTTCTTTTCTTAAATTCGCGCCAACTTGAACTAAGTCTTTTTTTTAAACGGAGGAATAATATAGTACCTCTATTTTATAAGGATAGGGGATTTGTTTAAAAAGGACCATTGGCTAAAATAAAGCATATAAAAGATAATGTGAAAAAAAAGTAAAAAATAATTAAAAATAATAATAACAATAAATACTATGATAACTAAAACAAGAAAAACAATAAGTAATACTTAATAAATTTGGAGAATAAAACAATAAGTAGAAACAACAACAAAAATAAGCAGGCGATGAAATTAATGTTACTTTAATCACGCTAAAAATATTAAGATCCCTTGATTGTATTAGATTTGTCCATGGACAGAGCAAAGGTAAAGATTCCAGCCACCATGTAAATTTAAAGATAAGTTCAATAGAATAGTGGTTAAATTATTTTTGTTATATGGGGTAGAGTGTTGGTCAGTCGAAAATTTATATGTTTATTTGAGAATATTGTGCAGATCATGAGAATATTGAGATGGATGTATGAATGCACTAGGAGTGACAAAATTAAGAATGAGGTTATTTGGAAGAAGGTGGGAGTTGCCTATATGGCAGACAAGATGAGATGAGAGAGCCTGAGATGGTTTGGACTTGTGCAAAGAGGAGGTGTGTCAATATCCTAATTAGAAGGTGGGAGAGGTTGGATTTAGGGATTACGTGGAGGCATAGGAGTAGACTAAAAAATTATTGGAGAGAGGTGATTAGATAGGATATGACGCACATTCATATCACCGAGGACATGACCTTAGAAAGGAGTATTGAAAGTCGCGTATCAGGGTAGAAGGTTAGTGGGGGTAAAATATTATCTTACCTTGTAATGGTCTTAAATTTGTCATAGAATCAGCCATGCTTTTATATGATAATATCGATATTGCTTTTTGATTACTTTGCCACTTTTTTCCTTGTAGAATCGATATTAACTTCGTTGAGTCAATATTATTTATGTATTATTTTTCTTTTTTATATAGGGCAGATACATTTAAGCCTGGGGTCTTTTGAAAATAGTCTTTTTATCTCCATGAGATAGTGGTAAAGTTTGCGTACACTCTACCCTTTCCACACTTATTTTATGAAATTTCATTTAGTATGTATAAAAATTATCAATCAATCCCTAAAAAGTAAAATTTCAGCAAACCAAATATTTCTGTTTTAGTCTCATATACAAATATTATACATGAATTATGATTTGATACAAATTTAAAATATATTTCTTTCTTTATTAAATATCGTATTCAATCAAGTTATCTCTGAAAATAAAAGAGTATTAACTATATTTACATAAAAGTCAAAACAAAAAAATTGATTGAAGCAATTATACATATCGTTTTCTAATTGGCATAATCCCTTTGGCTGCTTTCATTTTATTTCCTGTCAATCAACTAAAAAGGTGTATTAATTATTTTACGGAAGTAATGATAAAAAATATCCGAAACTATTTCTTTTTCATATTTTGAGTTATTTTTCGCTATTTAAACTATCATCATATATATAATTTCTTACTTAAATTATCATCATCTATATATTAAAATATATATAATTAAATACATAGTGATATATCAAATAAAAATTAAAAGAGAATAATTGATAGTTAACTTAATCAGTTTCGAGTTATGTTTAATTATAGACAATAATAATCAAATAAAATTATGGTGCAAAAATCACAAAACGTGATAGTTGAGTATGTTTATGATCATTAACTCTATTTCATATATTCCCTCCTGTTGATTTCACTAGTCATATCATTCTTTAATTTAAGTTTTTTATTTCCCTATTAGAATTTTAAAAAATCAATAATTAATTATATTTTAATCAGTAATTTTTAATGAATATGACAATTAAAATAAATCGAATGAAGTATACAATTTAAAATTGTGCACATTGTTCTTCCATGATATTATTTATAAATAAATAGAATACTACAAAATATTATCACTTGGCTCATGTTCGAGCTTCGTGCTAATAATGGTTTGATCATAGGTTCAGAATTTGTACGGTGAAGTATACAATATTTAGGACCTATTTTTAGGCAAAATATTATTCAAAGTGTGTGTTATTCCGAAAAATGTCCGACTCTTTCTGAAAATCC
>DF360376.1:45664-61476 GCA_000787875.1 Solanum virginianum | reverse complement strand
TAGGAAGCTGAAAGCCAAGAAAGAAAGAGAAGAAAAAGGCAAAGCGCTCGCAGAAGCAGATGTAGTTGATGGAGATTCTGATAAGGAGCACATTCTGTGTGTAACCTATGATAGAAGGTCACGAAATGAGTAGATCATGGATTCTGCATGCACATTCCACATATGCCCACACAGGGATTGGTTCATGTCGTTGGAGGATACTGAAGGCGATACGGTCTACATGGGGAATGAAGCGCAATGCCCTATTGCTGGGATTGGTTCAGTCTAGATCAAGACTCATGATGGTAGCATTCGTACTCTGACGAATGTGAGATATGTACCAGATCTGAAAAGGAATCTGATATCACTAGGTACCTTAGAATCACTTGGGTACAAGTATTCTGCTGAAGGGGGGGTGCTGAAAGTTTCCACTGGAGCTAGAACCATCTTGAAGGCGAACAGAGTTGGTACCCTGTATGTTCTACAAGGTTCTACAGTGACAAATTCTACTGCAGCTGTGGCCTCATCATCATCAATCAATGACCCGGAGTTCACTCGTTTATGGCACATGAGACTTGGCCATATGAGTGAGAAAGGTTTGAAGGTCCTGAGTTCGAAAGGTCTTCTGGGTGATCAAGGGATAGAAAAACTGGAGTTTTGTGAGCACTGCATTTTTGGGAAGCAAAAACGTGTTAGTTTCTCCTCTGCTACACATAGGACTAGTGGAGTCCTAGATTACATCCATTCTGATCTGTGGGGGCCATCTCGGGCTCCGTCGTTTACTGGGAAGAGGTACATGATAACACTAATTGATGACCACTCCCGAAAGATCTGGGTGTATTTTCTGAAGCATAAGGATGAAGCCTTGTCCACTTTCAAGAAGTGGAAAGCCCTTGTTGAGAACCAGACTGGAAGGAAGATCAAGACACTAAGGACTGACCGTGGAATGGAGTTCTGCGGGAAGGAGTTCAATGAGTTCTGTGCCATCAATGGAATTGCGAGGCATAAAACACTCCCAAGGAAGCCTCAGCAAAATGGCATTGCTGAACGAGTTAATCGAACTCTTTTGGAGAGAGCTCGCTGCATGCTCTCAAATGCTGGGCTATGGAACCATAAAGGTTTGTGGGCAGAAGCTGTGTCGACTGCATGCTACTTGGTGAATCGATCACCACATTCTGCCCTAGTTTTTATAGTGCCATAGAGGTTTTGGGCAGAAGCTGTGTCGATTGCATGCTATTTGTGTGAATCTGATCACCACATTCTGCCATGAGATTTTTGAGTGACCAGAGGAGGTATGGTCTGGTATCCTTGTTGATTATACTCATTTGCGTGTGTTTGGTTGTCCCGCTTTTGCACATGTTAGTAATGATAAACTTTCACCTAGAGCTGTTAGGTGTATTTTTCTTGGGTATTCACTGGAGTCAAAGGGTTATAGATTGTGGTGCACTTAAAATAATTCACAAAAGTTGTTATTGAGTCGAGATGTAACTTTTGATGAAAATGCACTAATGTCTTCTGGTGAGAAATTGTTATCTGATAAGCAGTCTGGAACTTCTGAGAAGGTGGAGGTAGTGATTACACCTCCAAAAGCCTGTGACCCTGTTGATGAAACTGAAGCTGCTATGCCGGCACCTGTGCCTGCTCCTGCTGCCGTCGCCGTTCCTCCTGCTCGGCCTAGGAGGAATATTCGACCACCTGCAAGGTATTCTGATGGTTATGTCTCTGCCTATGCACTAATAATTGCACAAGATATTGGTGATGTAGGTGAGCCTGAGACCTATAATCAAGCAATTGTGTGTCCTGAATCTGATGGTTGGGTGGTAGCACTGAATGAGGAGATGGAAAGTTTGCGTAAGAATGGGACATGGAGATTGGTGAAATTACCAAGTGATAGACGTCCCTTAAAATGTAAGTGGATCTTCAAGAAGAATGAAGGCATCCCTGGGGTTGAAAAACCTCGTTTCATGGCAAGGCTAGTTGTCAAGGGATTCAGTCAGCGTGAAGTTGTCGACTTCAATGAGATATTTTCACCTGTTGTGAGACATACATCCATTCGTGTCCTGCTTGGCTTGGTTTCTTAATATAATCTTGAATTGGAGCAACTGGATGTCAAGACTGTCTTTCTACATGGAGAGCTTGAAGAAGAAATTTACATGGAGTAACCTAAAGGATTTATGGTTCCTGGTAAGGAACGTTATGTATGCAAGCTTGAGAAGTCACTCTATGGATTGAAGCAGGCCCCGAGGTAGTGGTATAAGAGGTTTGATTCCTTTATGATCAACCAAGGGTATATGCGCAGTCAATTTGATGATTGCATTAATTTTAGAAGTTTGATGATGGATCTTTTATATACTTGCTGCTATATGTTGATGACATGTTAATTACATCTCGTAACATGTCTTTAATTGCTAAGTTGAAAGCCCAGTTGAGCAGTGAGTTTGAGATGAAGGAGTTGGGTGCAGCCCAAATGCGGTTGGAAGTCTTATGTATGCTATGATTTGTACTAGACCTGACTTGGCCTATTCTGTGAGTGTTGTGAGCCGATATATGCATAACCCTGGCAAGGCTCATTGGAACGCTGTGAAATGGATTCTGAGGTACCTCAAGGGTACATCTGATTTAGGCTTATTGTTTGATTCTGCTAAATCTGATGATATTGGTGTTGTTGGCTTTGTGGATTCTGATTATGGTGGTGACCTTGATAAGAGGAGGTCTCTTTCTGGATACCTATTTACTTTATGTGGAAGTGCAATCAGTTGGAAGTCCTCGCTTCAGTCAGTGGTAGCTTTATCTACAACTGAAGCGGAATATATTGCAGCCACTGAAGGTGTCAAGGAAGCTATTTGGATTCGTGGCTTGGTTTCTGAACTTGGTGTGGGACAAGAGGTCCTAACAGTGTTCTGTGATAGCCAAAGTGCTATACACCTCACCAAGAACAATCGTTATCACGAAAAGACCAAGCATATTGCTATTCGTCATCACTTCATTCGGGATATTATCACTCAAGGTGAAATTGAAGTTTGCAAAGTTCACACATCGGAGAATCCAGCAGATATGTGGACAAAGACACTCTGTGCTACCAAGTTCCAACATTGTTTGGACTTGGTCAATTTGTATCAGCATTTGAATTGTCAAGTTGACAAACCAAAATTGAATTGTCTAACTTACCAAATTACTCTTATAAATATAGGAGTAATTTGCTCATCCAATTAACTCCTCCTCTTATACATTCACTCTTTTATTCTTTTTCCATTCATTTATCCATTTTTCTTCTTCTGTATTTTATAATACCAGGAGAGAAAATATTGAGAAAATTATTGGAAGCATTTGTAATTTGTACTTCACATCTTATAGTGAATTTGGCCGACTGTTGGCATCCGTGATTTTTTCCCAATTTGGGTTTTCCACGTAAAATCCTTGTGTTATTGTTCTTTTTTTTTTTTCGCATTTTTCAAATCGTTTATCTTTGGTTGTTAGATCTTGGTGAGACTCCTCCTACTCAATTAAACTCCTAACATATAGCACAACGAAGATCATTTAACTCCATCAATTAAAGTGACAAACTAGATCATTTGAAGCCAAAGTATAATATCATTTTTGCAACGCGAAAAGCGGACATCTGAAAACTGGATGTTGTCAAATGGCTTTGAGGAGTTGCATCAGTACTGGAATATCGATCTCATGTAAGTCGTTTATGTATATCCTAACTTTTATTTTTAATATACAGAGAGACGTAATTCGATTCAGCTAACGCCTAAAGAGTCCACTCAAGTTTTCAACCTTCTCTGTCGACTTAATACACCCTCTTCCTCTTCTTTAAGAGGGTCCACTCCTACCAGTGATGAAGATAAATACATACAGTCCACGTTTCCCTTTAATTAGTTAGTCAATATTTTGTACTAATTTTATGTTATTCCTACGAGTAATAATGATAATTATGTAGTATAAATTTTTTTTAATGAAATAACTTTATACAAATTTTATTTAATTAATGTAATATTCAATATGAAGTTAAATCAATTTGAAGAACATTAGGCTAGATGAAAGGAAAGAAGAGTCAAATACAAAGTTTCCTTAAAGAAATTATTTTCCTCAAGTACCCGAGGTTATGGAATATATCCTCCCAGGATAAAATGACTTACGATAAACAAATAGTGGTACCTCAAATTTGTTATCCAGCGAACCACTCAATGACTTGTAATCATACTTGAATTTTTCGAACCAACACTTTTACTTCCTGAAACTTGTCTTAAACTTTTCTACCAAAAGTTTCTTAGTTTTTCTTTTAAGTTCTCAAGTTCTCAAGTTATATCAATATCCGAGAAGGATTCATATATTTATAGTCAATAGGATGGTATAATGATTCATGTATAGTAGACAAAAGGTTCCATCGAAATACGAAAGATTGCTTGAATGTTCATGAATGAAATAAATTCATTCATAGTTGCAACTTTCACAATTTTCAATACACCAATCTTTATATAATGTACCATTATCCATTCACCCAATATATATTGAACCTAACAATTTATGGACTTTATAATTTTTTTAGTTATGATTTTAGTGTTTTTGAATGTGTAATTAAGTTTGTTATTATATCTTCTGAGTATTGTGTTTCTTGTCTAGATGTTTTGAATAGGCTAAGAAAAATTGAATTGAATTTGATTTGTCAGTGGACAACCATTATTGAAGAAAATTGTAAAAAAAAAAGAGCGACAGACAACTTTTTTATATTTTTTTAGAAAAAAAATTTAGAAAAGCGACGAACTACAAGCCTAAGATCGTTGCTTTATTCTTCATTGTTCTTGCAATTTTCTAGAAAAGTGACGAACTCCAAAGCAGAACCTTAAACAATGATAGAAAGACTACTCAAGATGTTCTTAGCTCGTAATTTACAAGTCTAGAAGCAATGAAATGAGTACCACACAATACGGTACCCAGGAGGCAAATGTAAAGCTATACAGAATTCAAAAACTGTGTCACATACCATACAAATCTCCATAACTACAACCTGTATAAAATAATCAGCCAAACCTAATAGATAAAAATACCAAGCAAGGAGGACATAATAAAAGACTCTATGTATAAGTAGACCGATCATTTCCGACCACATGAATACCAAGAAAAAGGGACATTCAAATAACACTCATAACAAGAATCAATCAAGGATGATAAAGTGTAGTGCAATGTAATGCAAATATCACACAAAGAATGATGCATATCTATCCTAACTTTATACACCCGCTAAATCTCAGTCGGAGATCCATGGGGATATATCTATCTATGTAACCTATCATGGAGCATGTGGCTTGACCTTGCGTGTAGAATTTGCTCGATGCGTATATCTCATATAATTTGTCATGAAATGTGTGATCCATCTCCTATTTCTCATAATTTTCATGAAATGTCTCATAACATCAATATCTCGAAACCGATGCAAGTATAACATGTTTATATGTATGATGGAAAGATGAGAATATCAATGTCAATTCACAATTTATATAAATACAACCATAATACATCATCAATAATGGATTAATCGAGTGACTCAAATTATTCACAACACATCACACTTTATTATATCATTAGGTTGTCTTTTTATTTGCCTTTTCATAATTGGAATCATTTAACATAGGTGTGTGACCATAAAATAAAACCTTCCCTCAAAATTTCACTATCCTCCAGCACACAATAAGAAAATACAAAGTTCTATATATATATACGCAATGAAGGGTCAATAAGTCCACTTGTCTCAAGAAAGCAACAAAATCACTCTAGTACTTGAACCTTTCTTTTTTGGTAGACCTTTAAATCAATATAATCTATTTAAATATAAAATTAAAATAAGAATATAAGACTAACAATACCTAATTCATTAATTTTGAAGACTGAGATTAAAATAATTCAAAAATTTATTTTCAAGAGAAGTTGGGATAAATTAAAAAGTTATTAAATAAATATGTATCTAAAGCAAAAGTCAACGATGAAAATTATTTTAAAAACGGAGCTGAAATTAGCCCATGATCTCAATTTGCATTAAAATTTATGTTCTTGAGAAGCTTTACCAACCTTGAAGTTCAAAATCAAGAATTAACAAATAAAATCATAAAAAAATTAGTGGGTAATAAAGATTGGAGTCAAAGTTATTTACCCAATGATTTTATCTTGAAAATATCACTTAAAATCATCCATATTGAGCTGCCAACATTTAAATATGATGAAATGGAGAGGAACCTTAATTTTTAAAATAATAAAATCTGCCACTAAAATGCTCTCTGCAATCGTGGCCTTAATCCTCCTGAGCACAGAAATCAGACTAACAACCCTTTGCGATTGGGCCCTCGAAATTCGGTTGATCGAGACCTCGAATACACAAATTAGATATGCTATCCTATTAAAGTCATTGTTTTAGATTTAATAAAATCATCAGAATATGAATTTGAAGATATTTTAACTCGAACTCATTTAATCGCAATTAGACTAACTTAAGATTCAAAAAAAAAATCATTTTCAGACCCTTCAAAGAATAATTAAAACTCTTTCTAGACCTAAAATCACTTCGAGCATCTAATAGAATCATCGAAAAAAGTGTCCGAACTTTGAATATTGACCAAAGTTAACTCTTGATCTAAAATAACTTAAACTTCCAACTTAAAACCTCAAATTCATGAAACAACTCCGTTTCTGAAACCGGCGACACTCCTAGATCAAATTTCATATTTTGAAGAATGGAACTAACACATTTCCCTGCTGAGACTTGTAATTCCGATTGGTACAAATAAATCACTTTTAAACAACTTAACTCTTTCAAAACTCTTAAACTTTCAAATTTCTCGACTCTTCAATCAAATATCAAAAACTTCATGTACTGATCAAATATGACTAAAAATAACTACCAACAAAGAAAAAATAATAATCTTGTAATAAATTTTCAAAAATAACGTTCGAGATCATTACATAGTCACAACCTATTTAGCAGTTGAGATGTTCTCCGTATCCAGTCATTAATTGGCCACAAAAGAGAATTTTTTTTGGACCACTTAGACGCATGAAACTTTCACTTGCATGTGATTCAGCAAGAGCCTAACACACCAGCCTATTAATATACCGTTACATGTTTTCGAAGTTATCTTATGACTTCCTTATATGGATAACAACACTTGGATATTCTAGACTCCAAGTTTCGTTGGGGTCTCTAAAGCCAAAAAGCTTGAGTATAATAAATGTCCAAGATCTTGTGGCTCTAATACCTCGAGACCCGAGGTAACGTGAAGGTCCTCAGTCATGAGTCAAACATGTGAAATAGTAATGCATCAGCTAGGGTGGTAAAATTAAGTCCAATCCTCCCAACCTGTTGAAGTTTAGATGAGTTAATTATTAGTTCAATTCATCTCAACTCAATCCATTTAAAATTGGGTTGATATGCAACCCGAATTAATTCGAGAGAGATCTTATTAAAATATTTTCAAAACACTTTTTTTTTCAATTTGATATGTTTTATATAGCCATAATAAAGAAAAATATAATTTAATTAAATACTAAAATATTGAAAAAGAACAAGTAAAATAAATAAAACTTAGTAAAAATTGGATCGGATTGGGTCTTGACCCACTCTATAACCCGTGACTCAACCCCTTTTGATCCAAGCAAATTTGAATTGAATTAAGTCTTGACCCGTTTGATATCTTAACCCATTATAATTCATTCAAATTTAACCCAATTCACTCAATTGTCACCCATAACATCAGCTAAATTGTTCATGTACTTAAGAGTTTCTGTGCGTAGATTACGCTTGGAAACATGTAAGCAATCATGAATAAGGTTGTTCAATAAAATAAATGAAATGGTGAGGGGCACAAGCAATTTTGGACCAGTATGTAATAAAGTGGAATAATCATGGATGTATACACTTCTATGATTGATATTGACCGCGTGTTTATCTCACGAATTTTTTATTTTTTTATTAAATAAGAAATCATTGTCGTCTTCCTTAATTAGTATTTTGTATAATTCTCCTGTTCGAATTTATATGATATAATTTAATTAGATATAAAGTTTAAGATTTTTTTTTGAAATTTATAAATTAAAATAAATTATTCATATTTGTGTGGTTATAAATTAGCTAATTAAGGGTCAAATAGACATTCTCAAGTTAAATTTCTGCTAAATTAGAAATATGTTTTTTCCTTGGGATCCATTAGAAAAAAGTACAATAACATACCCAGCGGAATCCCACAAGTGGGATCCGGAGAGAATAAAATGTATGGAGATCTTACCACTATAGAAAGGTTGTTTCCTAGGAACCCTCATCTCAAAAATTCATAAGCAGAATAAACTAGATATGAAAGATAGGGAATGAAAGAAAGGGAACAAAAAGAGCAACTAATAGCTAAAAACACATGGTGGTATGCAAAATACGATAAAATTAACACATATAGGACGGATAACAGCACACAAGATATAAAGTGAAAACAGAAAATCTTTTCTTGCATAAGTCAATGTTCTAGAATTGAAAAGTCATACCTGTTCGCCTATGCTAATCAACTTCAACGAGATCTCTTCAAAAGATAATACATAATTAATTTTTGCATAGAATGATGCAACTCTGAGGAACTCCTTGGCAACAAAAAGCAGCTTCAGCCTGAACCAGATAAACTTGGTCTCTCTGCAGGGCATCACGACAATTAGCCAAAGCTGCAGCATATTCTTTTAAGTCCAAGTAGACTTTCCACATATCGTTCACCACCTTAACCTTGTTATCAATGAGAAGTAGGAAATGAAACTCCGATATAGCCAAAGAACTAGGTTTGACGCCTTCAACTCCTTCAGAAAATTTAGCATAGTCCAGAAGAGCTTTGTTTTCCACAAAGTTTTCATCCCCATTAAAAAAAAAGTATAACATATAAATTGAAATTTTTTTTTAGTTATTTCCTCTGCCAGAATTTTGAGGAAAAAGGATCATGTACCCTTATACCAAAGGAGACTAATATTCCTTTGGTTTTATTTACTTCAATCATTGAAATAATATTTTACTGTAACAATTAATAAGCTTTCCGAACAAATATGAAATTCAAAAAAGAAAGATTTTTTTTTTTTGTGAGTGTATTATGTACTGAAATGTTCTCTAAATTTTGTGATTTCCTAAATTTTTGAATTTTGGTTTCATAAGATTCATTTACGGTTTGTAGAACATTTTGTGAGCTGTAAAAGATGTTCGTAGAAATAAGAATTTTTTTTGAGATTCTGAAGTTTTAAGACTTGGTTCTGCGAGGTCATTCATGACCTGTTATATCAATCACGATTCGCAAATTCTACTTGTCCTGTTCATGTCGAATTTCAAATTTTTGAAGTTAAATCTGCTACCTGACATACGTCATTAAAAGAATTTACGACTGTAAACCTTACTCGTAGATCTTACACTTAAATTTTTATTTTAGACGTCTTGATTTATGAATTCTTATCTACGACTCGTAGCTTGGCATATAATTCGTAAATGGTGTTCGTAAAACTAAAAAAATACAGAATTTAGAAAATCAAAAGGTACTTTTATTATTTTGTACACTCATTTAATTTAAATCAACAAATTTAAAAATCTTTTCATATTTTAAAGTTTGAAACGAGAAGTACATAATTAGGTACGTATTCCTTTCCCTCTTCTTTCTGGAAAATAAAAAGGTCCACAAACCTATGATGTTGCCTTTTAAAGTCAACTTTGTTTAGGTAATTAATTGCTAAACAATTACTACTAGTCATAATGTCTTTCAAAAGTCAATTAGTTTAGGTTTACTCTGCATCCATTTTTATTGGTTTACTTTATTTGTACTTAAAATTTAAAAATAAATATTTATTGTATTAGTTTAATTTAAAAAATTTAAAAATAATTTATTATTTTATATTTATTTTATCCTTATTATTAATGCTTTGATTATTTGTACCCATCAGACTAGACCCTTTCTAAAGTTCCTCAATATTAGATGACTTATAGTGATTATGAATAATATAATAAAATTATAATTTTATTTATTATCTCAAAAAATATATATAAAGTCAAACATGAATAAATAGTTAGAAGTAGGGGGCACTAACAAATATTGCATTAACTAACTGACTACTTTTCTTGGCACGTTATGGTACAAATAGATTCCCAACTATTCAACGGAAAAGGCCTAAATTTCATTCTGAATTTGTCATCAAAAGTCAAATATACATTTAGATAATTATGCCAACTTATTACACACATATATTATTTAAAAGTGAATTTATTTTTCTCTCGAACATTAGAATACCACTCTCATTGTGTGTGATATGTTACACTTATTTGCCATATCAACACCACATTAACACTATATCAAAAGTTATAATTCTTATATTTCTTTTCCTTATTCATTATTTCTTGTCTTATTATTTATATTTTTTTCATAATAATGTAACACCCTGAAATTTTTCTTAGCTAAAATTGAGCCATCCATTATATGTGCATAAGCTATACCAAATGATTCTTAATTGAATATAGGTTTTAAAGTCAATCCTATAGTGCGAAAATAAATTTGGAGAAGAGTTAAGGTCACAAGAACCTCTAATGCAAAATTAAGTTCAAAGCTCCTCTACCAATTGAGTTTTGATAGGTGATTGTATAAAAGTTAGATGACCAAATGACTTATATATATATATATATATATATATATATATATATATATATATATATTTAAAGTGTATTAGATGTGGTCTAGGTCATAAAGGATCTTTTATATCAAGTCAAGTCTAAAAAGTTCCTATTAACTAAGTTTCTATATGAGTTCATAAAAGGGCCAATTTCAAACGAACATATCTCCTAGAATATAAAGAGTTAGGTGTCCCACAACCTATCATTACAAGTCTCTTAATCCTCTTTCTAACTCCATCAATATTGCCTCATTTGGAGTTGAAGTAAAAAATTATAACTATTTTAGTGAAGGCTATCAGTGTAGAGTTTTCTGGGTCACCATCTACGAACCCTTAATTACAGGTCATAGATGGATTGACGATCTGTAAACTTGGCTTCATAAAAACCTTTTCAGAGTCAGTTTTTGAATCCCAAACTTTACGGACCCAACTACGGATCGTAGATGCTTCTACGGGTCGTAGTATGGGCTCGTAAAATGGATCTCATGACCCCGAAAGCCACTCAATTTTTACGAATGAGTTTCTTTGGTCCGTAGAAGCTTCTACAAGTCGTAGATTGACCCATAGACGACTTGGTAGTATGTTAAAAAGGGTTATTTTGGTCTTTTCTCACATTTTAAAGCCTAAATTTGACAATTTTACATCTAATTAAGTCCTTAAACATAACTATTCAACCTTTTTACGCTAAAACACATTCTCAGACTTAGAGCAAGGTTTCAGGGGAGAAAAAGTTAGGATTCAAGAGAATCTAGCGAGTTCTTCAAAGTTATTCTAGAATTCAAATATTCTAAGTATATAATGCTAACTAAAACATGGATTACGTTCTTCCATGTGCCCAAAAAGATATAGGATTTATCAAATTATGAATAATTTGAGACTCCCATAATGATTCTTGAGAGTTTTTCTTCACTTCTAATATACTTCTACATAACCTTGCATGAATGATAGTTTTTATAAATTAAACACTTGTAATAGATGATTATATTTTCACATGAACCTTAAGTTGAATTCTTGCTTTGATTATATACTGCACTTGAATGGGTATACATGACCATAGTTTAAACATGAAAACTCTATAAAAGTTATAAATATTTTTAACTCTATTTTTGTACATCAATGTTTTGAATTTAAGTGATGGATGATATAGAGTCTTGATGAGTCATGGGTTGTTTTCGATAAAATGTTCCTCATAAAAGAGCTGATGGTTGATATGATGAATTGAGTTTGACAAGTGTCTCATGAGACCAATTAAATGAGTTAACCGAAGAGATTGAATTGAAGACTTATGAGCATGTTGAGTCTTGGAGGTGTATTGAGCACCAGATTGAGTGAGAGTAAATAATAGCTCAAACTTAATAACTATGTAGCCAGCATCGGAGAGGATTGTACGGTAAATCGGATGTTTTCCTATTGTCTCAAAAAAGGATTTTTATTATTTTATATTTATTTTATCCTTATTATTAATGCTTTGATTATTTGTACCCATCAGACTAGACCCTTTCTAAAGTTCCTCAATATTAGATGACTTATAGTGATTATGAATACCACTGACGGGATGTACTTTACCCTAGCAACGTATTGGATGAATGTGGTAGCGAGATCGCTTCGTTATATCATCACCAACTCATAGGTGATAGTTATCGATTAGAAAAACTCCCAACTTCGTATGTACTAGTACTTGATATGAATAAATTGGATTGTATACTCTCGAGTCTTTAATGACCTTTACAGAGTTTTATTATTATCTTGAGTTGAGTACATGTTGAGTTTATGGTTTTTCAGCTATTTTACATATAATACATTCCACGTACTTATACCACTTGCCGCTGCATCATTTCATGATGTTGATACATGTGTTAGGGATCATCAATAAGCACTCCATTGAGATTCATTCCATTTTCTAACAATGATGAGACCTCCCACCTTCCATAGGCATTCTATTTTCTATTATATCTTTACTGCTTTCTAGGGTAATTCTTTTCTTATAGGTAGTTATGGACCTGTCATTGACACCATCTAGACATTAGAGTTAGAGGCTTCAAAGATAGAGATGGATTGTTTGATGTTCTTGTTTACTTGATTTGTCCCATGTCAAATTATTCCTATGTTAGTAGACTGATTTGGAATTAGACTATTGATTTGAATTATTATTTATTTAGTACAGACTGATTAGCCTACTAGTCTATTTTGTATGCTTCTAAATTAAGTTTTTCACTGTATGATTGATGATATGATCAGGACAAATGGTTTGCTTGTGAACCAATAATGAATTCTGAGTGCCAGCCATGTCTAGAGTATTCTCCCGAAGTGTAACAAACTTAGTATCAAAGCACAGAGTTCAAAGGTTCTAGGAAATCTATGAAGCCATGTCTAGTAGAGTTTTGTTTATGGGTGTGTTGTGCACCACACTTATAAGTAGAAGGTTGTGAAACATTAGAAATTGTTACCCTTCTTTTGTATTCTAAATTTGTGCGATAAAGTTTAACTATATTTAAGTATTTATTTGATTTGTGTGTACGTGTTTACAAATCATGGCTCCTAAGTATACCACCATGCAAAGAGATGGTTTAATTTTCAACACTAAGAATCCTACACCAGGGATGCCTTCTCAGACGTGAATAAGAGGTCGAGGTCCACCTACCAGAGCCGCTGGGGATCCTTAGATGATTATTGCTCAGCTTGCTCCTACCTCAGAGGCTGATTTCATATGACCTATCACTATGCTCACCCAGCTTATGGCCGCCCAAAGTGGTAATCGGAGTTCATAGGCTATTAGTTCTAGCTCCCAAGAGCCAACTGCTGCATCAAGACTTGAAGTTTCTCTGAAGATGAACCCACCAGTCTTCATAGGGTCTAAGATTAAGGAAAACCCACATAATTTAATTGATGAAATATGGAAAGTATTGAAAGTCATGCATGCAACCGAGAGGGAGTTGAACTTGTTTCCCATCAGCTTAAAAATATGGTAAATGTCTGGTACAACCAATGGGACGAGGGTCAAGGTAAGGACGTTGAGTGGGTCTGGGATGAATTTGAGAATGTCTTTCTTGATCACTTTTTTTCTTTGGAGTTGAGAGAGGTGATGATTGAGGAGTTTGTGAACATGAAATGAGAGGGGTTAACTATCAAAGAAAATTGCCTTAAGTTTATTCAGCTATCTAGGTATGCTCAGAGATAGTCTTTGACATGAGATATAAAATGAGGAAGTTCCTGTTTGGCTTGGGCAAACATGTAAAGAAGGAGTGTAAAGCAACCTTATTGATTCTAGACACAGATATTTCTAGACTTATGGTTTATGCAAAACAACTTAAGGAGGATAAAAAGAGAGATAGGGAGGAGAATATGAGTAAGAGGGCCAAATCAGTAGGGCATCAACCTAGCCAGCATAAGCATAGTAAGGGGGATAAGTCCTATTTTAAAAAGAGGTCTTCGAGTTATACACCATCCTCAGCGAGTGCACAAACTCTGAGTAACATGAATGATTAAAAGTTCCAAGGTCATCAGAATTTCAAAGCTCAAGGTTCTCATTCCTAAGTTAGTATGACTCAGAGTTCAAGAGAGAAACCATTCTGTGGTAAGTGCGGCAAGGTCCACATGGGTGAGTGCCATGAGGGTACAAATGCTTGCTATAAGTGTGGTGTTACAATACGAAACTAGAGCCTAGCCGTGATACGACGAATGCGACACTCGAAGGTATCTCATCCATGTCTCGTGTTTATATCATAAACATTCATAAAGTAAAATAAGCATACACAAAAGATTAAGCAACCGAAAATGTATATAAGCAAGAGTGCGAAAATACATCATATTCATTTGTCCAATTCATGCCTCTACATCATTGATCCTGGCAAGGTCTAGCATATAGCTCACTAGCTCACCCTCAATATATACATCAAAAGTAAATGATAAAGTCTCAACATAAAGAAACTGAAAGCATCATAAAGGCTTATTCCTGAAGCATGAGAACTCACCAATAAGTCTTTAAGCTTAGGAATTCGAATGCCAGCCTCAATATGGAATAATCTCCTCGTCGTCCGCCCCTACATGGCTATATCATATAGGTAAAGAAGTATGCGTTGGCACATAGAATGTACTAAGTATACAGGTGTGCCATGAACCAAAGGATATCACAATAATATCAATATGCTTAAATCATAATCAATGGGAGAGGAACACAATATGTATGAGCATGCAATTTAGAAATCATGAGAAGAAGCATCATAAAACCATTATTAATCTTAGGATACATATGTGGGAATAAGATCATAACCGAGATGTAAGACCATGCACACTTTTACATGGACTTCTTTTCGGCTAATTTTAGCTAAAGAAACTGTGGGGGTCAAAATGCAATCGGATGCCCCCGTTAATCGGGTCGTTTCGGACTATTTTCACGTTTTGGAGCTGGCACGCTATCATATTTCTATTTTGAGCGAGTCTAGCTAGATTTTTTTTTACAGAAACACACTTTTTAACTTCTAATTGAGTTGATTTTGCAACTTTTGACTCAAATTCATACTGAGATCCTCTATACTTGGACCAACCAACCCCATAGCCTAAATCGATTGTTTCGGAACTGATGGAACCGTTAGAATCCCATTCTGAGACCATCTGCTAAGACTTTATTAGAAATATCATTCTCACAGTTATAACTTCTTGTTAACTTGTAATTTCAAACAACTCACAACCAATTCAACCCAAAACCATTCCAACAGTCCTGGTAAGTCACAAATGGTTCGAGATTACTATATAAAAGCTCAAATCGACAGATTTATCGCAGAAATATTGAAATGACCCGGAGGGTCATTACAAAAATGTAAAAATAAATCCTAAATTTTAAGCACTAAAAAGTCGTAAATTGACGGCACATCAATTTTCAGCCATAAAAATATCTATGGATGATTTTAGGCTATATGTTTTAAAAGTCTTCATTTTTTTAAATAGTGCCAAGTCAAACACTACTTCGTAAATAAAAAACATTGTCATATAAAACTGGACTGAGAGAGTACAAATTATGTATATGTAATTATAAACTTTTTAACATATACAAATAAAATGTATCAACAAATTGTATACAAAAAGCTAACAATAACAATTATGAAATTTTTTATAACTTATACAAACTAGATGTTTCAACAAGTTATATACAAATAACTGATAAGTATATACAA
>DF360376.1:18164-43164 GCA_000787875.1 Solanum virginianum | reverse complement strand
AGGGCCCACCTCTAGCTACTCTCAAATGGTCTCATTCCTAATCTTATCACTCCTGGTACGACCACATATCCTGTCATGCCCCGGGAGGGTACCCTAGATGTGGCCAACACTCAAAGACTATCGCTAGCTCCCAAGTGAACCACTTGGCCTCATCACATTCATTCATTTAATAAACTCTATCAATCAGTGAAAGACTAAAAATAATAAATGACCAAATCTAAGTCTCAAAATAACATATCAAATAAAACGGCTAGTAGAAAGAAAACTAGTTCAATAAGTCTCAACACCAATACTCAACTCTAGTCTATGAAACTTCTATTAATATCAAATAGTGCTAATGATAGACCCATAGCTAACTTGTATGCTGTTAAAATACAACATATTTGATGCCTAAAACTTAGGATTTTGTGTGATCTCTATGCGAGTTTTATGATTTTTATATGTTTTTGTGAAAAATATAGGCTAGCTCAATTTTGAAAAAAAGTTGTAGATTTTTTGCTGATTTTAGGACATACGGAACCCTCTACGAGTCATAGTCTAGTCTACGAATCATAGAGGTGGTCTCGTATGTACTTCTAGTGTTCAAAGGCAAAGTCTGAAAATATGATCGTCAGCTATAAGAGCCCCAGGTATGAGCCGTAGTCTCTTCTACGAATCATACAAGATGATATCGTAGCAAGTTCCAGTGTTGATCAAGATTGGACCAAGAAATACAGATGTGAACTTCAAGAAGGCATGATGAGTCACAGACCAGATTACGACTCGTAGAGGTTTATTATAGCAGTAAAGTTCAAAATGCAAGATGCTGATCACAAAAGTACGATTACGGCTCGTAGGGCACACTATGAGTCGTAACTGTGAGCCCTAGCAGACGCCGACCAGTTTTCTAATTAATTTAGGGAATTGTTTATAAATACTATAAATAGTATATTCTAGATTTTTAGAAGAAGATCTTTAGAGATTTTGGGAGAGTACACATACAAAGATACTTAAAGAGCACGAAAGTTTAGAATAGTTTTTAGGGTTTTTCTTTAGAGACTCAATTTTGGAGATTAGATTCACTTGTGGATTCACTTCATCTTTTAAATTTATGATTAAATACAAAGTGAGTTTTATTGTTCTTCATTCTCTTTGGGTAAGTGATTAACTATGTCTTTAATATTCATTGTTCGTTTGTTTGCCCAAGCTATGAGTAGCTAAACCCACAACTTGGGGTTGTGGGAACCATGAGAATCTAACTTAGAAACTCGAATTATTTACACTTCTTAAGTTGGGTATTTGCATGTATTAGCCATTTCCCTTCATTTTGCATGTTATTTAATGTTGATCAATATTAGACCCCGCCTAGTGTCATCATCCCAATCTAGGTAGTGATGAATAGGAAAAGAGAATGGTTAACAGAATTTAATGATGTGTTCTCATCTAATCAACCGAATCCAGCCAAAGAGTGATTGACTAGGACAAAGGGTAATGGTTAGTTTGTCCTTATGGAGGCCGACCAAGCCCTATAGTGAAATTTGACCTTTACCTTCAAAAGAGGGCTGAAAGAACCTAACTTACCATCCTGCATGCAATGACCTAATTGAGATTGTGTTATCCGAGATGTTTAAGTTAGTGAATCATGGGGAACACAATTACCTAAGTTACTCTCCAATTTAATTGTCGCTCCATTTTATTAGTTTAGTTTAATTTTCTATAAATCATTGCAATACCCCCTCTTTTAGAGAATGAACCAGTTGATATTTGAATTGATTATTAGTGAACCAAATTGCTAAAGTACCGTATTTCCTGTGGGATTCGATCCTAACCTTGGTTAGGTTTTCTACTTCAACGATTGCTTTGACCTTGAAATAGAGGCGTATCTTGAGCGTTCATCAAGAAAAATAGCGTTGTTGCTAGGGAATACGACCATGCTTTGATTTGATTTCACTAATAGTTTAATTCAATTATTAATTCCTTTCTTGTATTTTGCTTTTGTTTTTATTGGTTTAGTTTCTTTGTAGGGTATACTCAGTGCGCAATACATGGAGTCAAGGCATCCTCTTAGCTCCAATTATCTAGAGATCCAATGTGTTGCAAGGATAATGGAGTCCAATATTTCAAGTATAAGACAAAAAATAGAGTCTCATTCGATGGCCATTAAGCAATTAGAACAACAATTTGGTCAAGTGTCTACTCAATTAAATCAATGCCAAAAAGGTACATTGCCAAGTAATATGGTCCAAAACTTGAAAAATGATGGGCATTATACGACGGTCACGACTATGGAAGGCAAGAGTACTATTGATCCTCTAATACTGGTAGTTGTGGATGTTGGGCATGAAGAGATTCAAAACCCAAAAAATGATAGACATTATTTAACAGTCACGACTAGGGGAGGTAAGAGTACCATTGATCCTCCAATACTGCTAGTTGTGGATGATGGGCATGAAGAGATAATTGTGTAGAAGGGTGTGAATGAAAGAGATGAAGGCAGTAAGGATGGGGTAAGTTGTGAAGTGTCTAAGGAGACAAAGAAGGGTAAGACCATCCCAAGGCCTCCTCCCTCCTTTTCATAAAGACTCAAGCAAAAGGAGGAGGACGGTAAATTCAAATATTTCCTCTCCATGTTGAAGCAATTATCCATTAACATCCCTCTTATTAAAACATTAGAGAAAATGCCCAATTATGCTAAATATATGAAAGATTTGATTACTAAAAAGTGCCTCCAACATTGTAGAGCCATTACCACCAAATCTTTAGTCCAGAAAATTGAAGATCTTGGTGCATTCACCATCCCTTTTACTATCGGAGATGTGGAGTTTGCAAGAGCATTGTGTGATTTGGGAGCAAGTATAAATTTGATGCCTTTTGCAGTGTTCAAAAAGCTTGGTGTAAGTTCTCCTATTCCTATAAGACTGAGGTTATTAATGGCGGATGAGACAATCAAAAAATTAGAAGGAATACTTTATGATGTGTTGTAAAACTGGATAAGTTTATATTCCCAGTGGATTTTATAATTCTTGATTGTGAAGTTGATTTTTAGGTCCCTATTATCTTGGGAAGACCATTTTTGGCCACAGGGAGAGCCCTGGTCAATATAGATTCCGGTTAACCCAAGTTTAGGGTGAATGATGCAGAAATAGTTTTTGACATTCGCAAATATATGAAGCATCCTGATGAACTAAAAAGTGAAGTTTAGGTTGCTGAGGAATTTTGATCATTCAAGATGACTACGTCGTGTCGCGATATTAAACCAACCACTACTTAGGAGGTAAACCAAGATAATTTGATGTTTTGCTTGTTTTTAATTTCATTTTCATTGTGTGGAGCCTTAGGTAGTTTTCGATTGTATGTTAATCGTTATTTTTAGACATTGGACTGGTTGCATTTTGAGATAATGGTGTTTTTTGAGAAGAATGTGCAACTATTGAACAAAATGGTAAAATTGCATAGATTTGCGTCTAAGACAGTCTCTACGACCAGGTATGAGTCATATTGCATCTTGCAACTCATAGTCCTATCTCATAGAGAATTATAGTGATCAGGTGAAGTTGGCACTCCAACTACAAGCCAACTTTACGAATCGTAAAACAAGCTATGAATCGTGAATAGGGTTCATAGTTCCTAGGTATGTTTTGAAATTTTCCTAAGTGTTGGATGATCTATGGGACCAAGACCTATGAGCCATAGCTCAAGCTATGACTTGTAGTTAGGGTTTCGTAGACCCGACCTGGTGCATTTTAACCACAACTTAGTAAATTATAAAAAGGGGTCAAAATTATTTTGACCGCATTGTTTAACCCTAATTACCTCGCGATTTCCCCAAGCCTTTTTCGACCATATTTTCAGCACTAAAACCCTTTTTTCGACAAAAGTTTTTTGGCAACACCCAGGGTTTGTAGCTATCACTGTCATTTTTCCTTTAAAGTTCATCAGTGCTTATGGTAAGTTTCGAAGTTATTTTTGATCATTAATCCATCTTTGATTAAAACTTGTTAAAAGTGATGAATATGTTAGGCTAGATGTTTGGGTATGATATTCTTGTTGCATGCAATTTGATAGAGTTAAACTAAGGTTGCCATTGAGTTAGTTGAGTGATATGCCTAGAGTTTGGTGTTATGGCCTTAAGATTTTGATCAAATTTTCATGCTATCATGTATCTTGTGTGATTTAATGATTGCCATTATGATATGGCTGTCCATAAGTTTTTAGTTTCATAAGAGCACAATCATGTTGGGTTAATTTGATGTTGCTGAAACCATTTGTTGATCACTTCTTGATGTACTTTTTGAACCATTCCCTCAAATCAATTCTTAGTATGATTGAATGATCCTGTTTTATGTGATTTAGGGATGGTGATACGAGTTTATGCTTGAATGATGTGGGAAAGATTGACTTGATTAAATATTCATTGCTATATTCTTTGTTGATGGGGTAAGTAGATTCTTTGAAATGATGTTTGGAGATTGGGTTTTATACTTCTAATGTGAATGCTTGCATGACCTGCTTTGATGCTGTTAGGACTATTTTTAAATTGTTCATACGTAGTGAGTTGAGGTGTTTCAAGTACCTATTGCTTCTTGCTATGGGAGTCTTCCTTTGTACTCATCATACGAGACCCATTTACGGGTCATAGATTCCTCAATGACCTGTAGATGGGTTTCATGGACTCATGCCTATCATAACTTTGGTCCCTGACACCTCATATGAAACCAGTCCATGACCCATAGCCACGGCTATGAGTTGTAACTGTATTTCATATGTAGTTCCAGTTGTTATTATTGTTATGCACCCCTGATTTACAAGACCACGGTACGACTTAAAGTCCTAACTATGAGCCATACCTGGCTATCATAATAGCTGACTGCAACTGATCCATGTTATTGTTTCTTATGTTTTTCTTTTTTTTTGTCTTGCACTTGTTGATTGTTTGGGGCTAATGATGGTTCGGTTATAATTGTTTTCAGATATCATGGTCCCTAAAGGTAAACTTGCAGCAATTAAAGCCTTCAAGAGAAAACTTATAGACGAGCCTTCTGATACCAAGCATTTGGATGAAAATCATACCCAAGTGAGTGGGTTAATTGAGGCTCTTGATGTTCATCCAGATCCAGAGGTTGAGGTGCCTCAAACTAGGGCTTCTGCAAGAGCTACTAAAACTTAAGTTTGAGATGATAATCCTTCCCAGCCTAAGGAGGAGGGCAATGGGGATGAGTCTAAGCAGAGTACACCACAGATGACTCCTTCAGGAATGGAGTCTATTTCTAAAGAGGCCTCTCAAGTCAGAAAAGATGCTCAATCCTCGGTTACCCCATCTATTTCTTCAACACTAGATCCTAGAACTCATCGATAGAGTATCGAGGGCATGAAGACTATATTTGATGAGGGCCTACAACCAAAGGGGCAAGGGAAGACTATACAGTTGATTTATGAGGAGCCTTGATTGATTGATACTGGATTGAGCCATGTCTTAGGAGTTGAGGACGCTATGACATGACATAGGCTCAAGTGGTTGACTACTAAGATTGATCATTATTCTCTAGTCATGGTGCAGGAATTTGATGCAGCCTATACAACTACCATACTTCATAGTCTTCGAAAGGGAAGAAACCTCTCGAGCAACCTAGATTGATAAAGGTGTTAGTGAGAGGATGATGGGTCGATATATTGGACATAATCCTCCATGTACTATTTGGTCCTATGTACCGAGAACCAAGTTCTATAGCTGAGTTTGATCATAGATTGAGATAGATAAGGAAAACTATGATTGTAAAGAATGCGCCACAGAGGATAGAGCTTTTGAGATGGGTTGCCAGACATATTAACGAGCGTGGTCCAGAGCCTGATTGGTTCACTTCACATTCAGAGCCTATTATGAAGGCTTCCCTCTCCTTCACTGCTAATTTTTTGTGGGCTATTGTCAGATCTTGCATCAGACCAACTTTTACGAATAATGCGCTTACATCGGAGCGAGCAGTTTAGGTAGCGAGCATCTTAGGTGGCTATGACATCGATTGGGCATGACTCATGGATGAACAAATTCATGAGTCCGCGCTCAGAAGGACCATATACATACCATTCTCGATTCTGATCTATAGACTCTGCCTAGCATAAAGGTGCATATATTACTTTATATAGATCCCTTTGTTATAGTTCTCCACACTATAGATCCTAGCCTGACAAAGGCTTATGAGAACCCCGTGGTATTTTAGAGGCCATAACCTCCTCCCATGCCTGAACCATTTATGCTAGAGCCATAGGTTGAAGGTTCGACGACTTCCCCCACCACTACTCCAGATGCTGCTACTGATGATAGACCCAACAGCCGGAGGCAGTCGACATTGAGCGGGGTCCCATTTCAGTTGCACCTGTTCCAGAGGCTTCTACATTATAGATTTCCACACCGAGCATGTTTCACGTGTCCCCGATTACTTTTCAGGCCATGACAAAGAGGTTATCATGTGCTGAGGCTCAGTTATCTCGACTCATGAAACAGATTAGGCTGTGGGTTCGGCAGACAGTTGAGGACTCGGAAGCTCAATACAAGGCATTCACAATTTCCACAGTTAATAAGCGTATTGCTCTGGTGGATGCCTACATTAACGTGTTTGAGAACCGAGTACTAAAGAGACTAGCCAAGGCCCAACCATCAAACTTGTCAGGCTTTCGTAAGGAGCTAGCAAAGTTTAAGGCTAACTTGACTTCTTCATTAGCGCTGTAGTTACAGTTCCCGAGCCTACACCTGTAGAGGAGCCACTATTTGATCTATTTACTTTGGAGGATCACCCACAACCTGCTCATAGAAAGAGAGCCATTATTGAGGATGATGATATAGAGGAGCGGCAAGTTGGTCAGAAGACCTCCGAGATTGATGAGGAAGTGACAGAGGATAAGTTAGGGTGAGCCTTGAGGGAATCAAGAGAAGAAGAAGAGCGGAGACAAGCCCAGGAAAAGGATAGATTGATGGGTATTGACTCATCCAGTGCGGCTGCTACGCAGACTACCCTACCGGAGGGAGATGATCAGAGGCAGCCAGAGACTGGTGCTTAGGCACCAAGATGTGTTTGTTTTTTGACCCCTTGTATTTATTTTAATTTTGATACTGTACATTGAGGACAACGTACATTCCTTTCGATAGGGTGTGGGTAGTTATGGACTGGGGTGAAGTTCGAGTAGCTTTTAGTCCATGACTACCCTAAATTTTGATCCCGAGATTTTCTTGCTTGTGTTCTTTTTCCTCATGAATATTTAATTTTTGTTGAACCGGCATGTGTAGGATGTCTTAGATAGTATTTGCAGTATATCGTAGTTGACCTTATAGCATGTATCTTGTTTTTGATGTTTTATGAAATATTTTAAAAAATAATACCCATCAAAATTTTTGAGTAGTTGTTATATTGCAACCTTGCATGTTTGAATGATTTGATAATATTTGTTCTGATTAAGTGAGGACAATTTGATACATAAAACATGATCTGTGAGTTTTTGTTAGCTACGTATGCAATGCCATGTGTATGTGAGCTGATTTTGTTATGTTCTTGCATTGTGTGCTAATTCAGAACTTGTCCTGTTACTTTAAGTTGGACTGGAGATTATATACACTAGGAAAGGATCTTAGGCGCTTGTTCTTTGAGTTAGTCCACTTTTGCCTAAAATGACCAACCAAATGAGAAATTCATCCCTTGTTCCAAATATTTGAGCCTTACATGTACCCTTTCTTTCTTAACACCTGATTAGCCTAGCCTTGTTTAGTGAAATACATTGAGATTGGTGGTCTATCCTTGAACAATGTAAACCTTGATTGATCCAAAAAGCCTAAGTTGAGGGTAGCTACCAAAAGTGACCCTGGTTTGGGGAATAAATATTGTGCACTTCGATATAGGCTAAAAACGTAAGTTAAGGGTGGCTAGTATAAGGGTAAAATAGCAAAAATGAGGTGGTGAGTTGAAAATAGAAAGAAAAAGAGGAAACTTGTGTACCGGGTGAAATAAAAAGAAAAAAATACCTTATATTGAGTTGAAAAAGCATAATGATGTGTAAAAAATGAGGCAAAAGCTAAAAATGTGAAGAAAACACCCGAAAAAGCTTGAATATGAAGAAGAAAAGGAAAATAATATGGAAATGATTGAGTGACAAGGTGAAAGTGTTAAAAAGCATGGTTCAAGGTTTACCTTTTAATTATCCAGAATGCCATACCAAATCCCTAGGTGTCTATGTTACAAACTTGTACAATCCTAAAGTGATCTTAGCCTAATTAGTCAAAAGTCCAGGTCATAAGTATATGAACAAGCCTATGATATTGGTCATCATGCATGAATGTCATTTGTGAGAGTGAATATGCTTGTACAATTCCATGGTTAAATTCTGAAATCTTCATTGAGTGTTAAAAGTGATTTCTATCTTGTGAGGGCATTTACATTGTATTATCAACATTTTACTTGTTCAGTGATTGTGGATTATGGATACTCTTTTGCTTGCCATAGTTATGTTGTCAGATATAGCAATATGATTTGGTTTTCCAAATAGCTACCTAATCTTGTCCAAATAGCTACCTAATCTTGTTTTGAAAAACCTGATATGGGTACCTGAGTTGGATTGATTGGCATTGGGTTGATTGATGTGTTGTATTATTATCTATTTAGATTGACTCGTCACTTGCAGACAAGCAATGATGCTAATTTGAGGGTGTGATGTGCTGTTAAAATACAACACATTTGATGCCTAAAACTTAGGATTTTGTGGGTTCTCAATGCGACTTTTATGATTTTAATATGTTTTTGTGTTTGTTTTTGTAAGAAATACAGGTGGCTCAATTTTGAAACAGTTGCAGATTTTGCTGATTGTAGGACCTATGGGACCCTCTACGAGTCATAGTCTAGTCTATGAATCATAGAGGTAGTCTCGTATATACTTCCAGTATTCAAAAGTAAAGTCTAAAAATGTGAAAGTTAGCTATACGAGCCCTAGGTGTAAGCCGTAATCTGTTCTATAGGTCATAAAAAGTGATATCGTAGCAAGTTTCAGTGTTGATTTAAGATTAGATCAAGAACTGCATATATAGACTATGAGAAGGCAATACGATTCGTAGAACAGGCTATGACTCGTAGAGGTTCATCATAGTTGCGAAGTTTAAAATGCAAGATGCTGACTACGAAAGCCCGATTACGAGTCGTAACTGTGAGCCATAGCAGATGCCAACCAATTTTCTAAGTAATTTAGGGAATCATTTGTAATTACTATAAATAGTATATTTTAGGTTTTTAGCAGAAGTTTTTCAGTAATTTTGGGAGAGTGCACACAAAGATACTTAGAGAATATGAAAGTTTAGAGTAGTTTTTAGGGTTTTTCTTTGGAGACTCAATTTTGGAGATTAGATTCACTTCATCTTTCAAGCTTGTGATTCTAAATACAAAGTGGGTTTTATTATTCTTCATTCTCTTTGGATATGTGATTAACTATGTCTTCAATATTCATTGTTTATTTGTTAGCCCAAGCTATGAGTAGCGAAACCCACAACTTGGGGTTGTTGGAACTATAAGAATCTAACTTAGAAAATCCAGATAATTTGCACTTCTTGAGTTGAGTATTTGCATGTATTAGCCATTTCCCTTTATTTTGCATGTTGTTTAATGGTGGCCAACATTAGACCCCGACTAGTGTCATGATCCCAATTCAAGTAGTGATGAGTAGGAAAAGGGAATAGTTAATAAAATTCAATGATGTGTTCTCGTCTAATCAACCGAACCCGGTCAAGGAGAGATTGACTTGGACAATGGGTGATGGTTAGTGTGGCACACTATGGAGGCCGGCCAAGCCCCATAGTTTTCACCTTCAGAAGAGGGCTGGAAGAACCTAAATTGTTGTCCTGCATGCAATGTCCTAATTAAGGTTGTGTTATTTGGGGTGTTTAAGTTAGTGAATCATGAAGAATACAATTAACCAAATTTCTCTCCAATTTGATTATCTCTCTATTTTATTAGTTTTGTTTAATTTTTTACAAATTATTGCAAACCCTCCCTCTTTTAGAGAATCAATTAGTTGATATTTGAATTGATTATTGGTGACTAAGTTGTTAAAGTACTGTATTCCCTGTGAGATTCGACCCTAAACTTGGTTAGGTTTTTACTTCGATGATCGCTTTGACCTTGAAATAGAGGCGTATCTTGAGTGTTCATCATACCTCAATTCAAAAGTAAAGCTAACTCAAGTCTAACTCTATAAAGCTAGATGAAAATAAAGTAGGATCCTCTGAAGTAGCGGAGGCTCACCAACTTAGCTGAATGCAAAGAACCTCAATGGTTCGCCTATTGACAATCTCTAGTACCCGCCTCTGCATCATGAAATGATGCAGTCCAAAGGGAACATCAGTATGTGGAATATACGAGTATGTAAAATGACTGAATGAAACAGAAACAGGTAGAACAATATAGAAATAACATCAACTCAGAATATACTTAATCAGAATGACAAATGTTTATCTAAAACATGAATAAAGAGTAGACAAGTGACCTATCAACCAATCAAACCTTATTAGGAAACTTAACTCAACGCGACTTAGAGTACTTAATGAAAAAATTTTCTAGAAGTTTATCTTATCCGACAACAATCACTTATGAGCCAATGATTGTACAATAATCTCGCTGATGTTGCCACAATCGTTCTATACTTGCCAGGTAAAAAACGATTGAATCCACTATGGACCCAGCCTCAACAAGTCCTCTATTGCTTTTAGAGACTTTAACTCAAGAGGGAACCTCAATGTAATAGTTCTAATCCTCACCTATCCTTGGCAATGTAGTTAATGAGTGCGAGTTTGATTTACTCTTACTTATTTCGGTGCTCGATACTCCTGCAATAACTCAATGCTCATAAGGCTGCTCCTCATCTCAATTGATCATCTCAATTAGTATCATGGAGGCACTCATCAACTCAATTAGTTTCATGGAGACTCTCATCATCTCATTAACTTAACTAAATGGGGACTTTTGGCCTAACATCACAATCAACTAATCAACTCAATACTCATTTAAGAACTCAAGGACTTAGTTCATCATTAAGAAGAAGTAATTTAGACAAGACTCTAGAACTCAGTTATGAATACTTAAGGGATCATCATGCTCATTTAACTTAACCCCATACTTACATCAACATCACAATCAATATACTCAAGTTAAGACTCTAGACTCCATCCCTAGGTTCATTCATGCATGCTTACAAAACATTACATATAAGGTTATACAATAACTCATAAGAAGTATTTGATTCAATATAACAAGTTTATGATGATCATTAACATATAAAAATACATGTAATAGATATAATTTTTAAGAAAATAATCAAGAATCATGTATATGGATTCATTAGACTCTTAACTCTTCTATTACCATCAATGGGGCAAATGAGAGAACAATCCCATGCTATCGTTTAGCCATACATACCTAGTGTGAAGCTTTTGACAATCCATGCTCAAGAACTCTTGTCAAACTCAATTCCTCACTCCTATTCTCTTTTCTTTAGCCCTAGTCTTTTTGAAGAACTTACAAAAGACTCAGAATGAGGTTTAAAATCCTTTTTACGCTTAAAATGACCCATTTAGATCGTGTTTTGAGTTTACAAGGGGTTGGAAAAGGTCTAGAATGCCCCTTACGAAAAACTAAAAAAAAGTTCACCTCGGGTATAGAGGTCCACGACGCGAACTGGGTGTCTCGGAGGGGATTCTACCAAAAGTTTTTTGAACAAGTTTTCTAATGATATAGAAATTTTTTAGAGCAAAACTAAGTGTTGGTCCGCGGCAGGTGCGCGTCGCACACCTGTCGCACACTTATTCTCGAATTTGTTTTCACATCAAAAAATTATTTTTTGATTTGATTGCTTTAAAAATCAACTGAAACCACTTTACCACTTAATTTTTCTTGCTGATCGCATACCCGACCTTGGATTTGCCATCGGAGCATGGAAGACGCGTTGTGTTCACATTTTCCTCTAGGGGTATTTTGATAATTTTACTAGGTGTTACACATCCATCTCAACATCCTCATCTTTGCGACCTGTATCTTCTTGACATGGGCATTTTTATTGGTCAACACTCTACCTTATACAACAAAGATAGTTTAACCACCATTCTGTAAAATTTACCTTTGAGTTTAGGTGATATCTTCTTATCACATAATACTCTAGAGGCAAGTCTCTATTTTGTTCATGCTGCCCCAATATGATGTGTGACATCATCATCGATATTGCCACTACTCTAAAAGATGTGTTGGTGCTAATATATTTTGATCGATGTCAAATTGCAAGTAAACATCAAAAGAGGAAACAATCCAGCTAAGGTGTGACATAGAAGAATCTATCAAGAAAATCTAGCTGGAGGCACTACGAGCATAATTATTGGAAGAAATCAATATAACACTAAGCAAGAAATAAAAACAAATCTAGAAAAGCAATCAAGCATATTTAGATTGGAAAGAATAAATCAAATATCAGGTGAAAAAGGAAAATAATCTGGAAAATCAATTATGCATCTTTGGATTGGAGAGATTTAATCAAGCAAAGATCTTACTGTTGCAAGCATCTATAAGATTGGAAAGATTTGAGAAGATTCTGCTACTACCTTTTAAAAAGTCTTATTCTTGTAAAAAGAATCGATCAGATAATAAAAAGATTAGAAAGATCAATTTTGTTAGTGTTAAAATTGTATTGAATGGAGATTGCTCACAGGTAATGCATGAAGAAAGAAATATATCTTCATAAGGAATAAAGACAAACAAAATCTGGAAGATTCATGTCACAAAAGGAAAAGTGATCTTCAGGAGATAGAATCTCGAGACAAAAGGAAGAAGATAAGTTGCTAAAGTTTTGACAAATTAATCACAAGTTTGATAGAAGATCACTATCATGAAAAGAATCCAAGATTAATAAAAAGATTGGCTAAAGATCAACAAATCAATCATAAGATTAGTACCAAGAAAAGATCTAAGATTGAAGACAATTATATCCATAAAATATACAAGCCTACTGTATTTTATGCCTTTCTTCAATACTCTTCATCTTTAGAAAATCATTGTAATATTAAAAGTCTTTATTGTGAAAAAAAAGAGAGAGAAAAGAAGAAAAAATTGAAAGAGAGGTCTGTATCAACAAAAAAGGAAAACAAAAAAAGAGAGCAAAAAATCTGAGTATAGTTTAAGTTAAAATTCTTGTAACTCCCACTTTACTAAAGGCTTTAGGTTTTTTCTTTGGAGCAATCAAACATATTTAGACTGGAAAGAATAAATCAAATATCAGGTGAGAAAGGAAAATAATCTGGAAAATCAATCATGTATCGTTGGATTGGAGAGATTTAATCAAGCGAAGATCTTACTGTTGCAAGCATCTATAAGATTGGAAAGATTTGAGAAGATTCTGCTACTACCTTTTAAAAAGTCTTATTCTTGGAAAAAGAATCGATCAGATAATAAAAAGATTAGAAAGATCAATTTTGTTAGTGTTAAAATTATATTGAATGGAGATTGCTCATAGGTAATGCATGAAGAAAGAAACATATCTTCATAAGGAATAAAGACAAGCAAAATCTGGAAGATTCATGTCACAAAAGGAAAAGTGATCTTCAGGAGATAGAATCTCGGCACAAAAGGAAGAAGATAAGTTGCTAAAGTTTTGACAAATTAATCACAGGTTTGATAGAAGATCACTACCATGAAAAGAATCCAAGATTAATAAAAAGATTGGCTAAAGATCAACAATTCAATCAGAAGATTAGTACCAAGAAAAGATCTAAGATTGAAGACAATTATATCCATAAAAGATCCGGATCAGGATCTAAACAAGGAAAGTACATACAAATGCATAGGGAAAGTTATACCTATCCTCATCTATGCATTATGTAAAGGGAGGATTGTGCTCGTCCTCATTAGTACACACTTGTGATTACATACTCATGTAAGATGTCATATCATATGCACACCCATAAATGCCATCTCTTCTACATAAAAGGAGGCATCCAGGATATCTCAAGACTTATACAAGCCTATTATATTTTATGCCTTCTTCAATACTCTTCATCTTTAGAAAATCAATGTAATATTAAAAGTCTTTACTGTGAAAAAAAAAGAGAGAGAAAAGAAGAAAAAATTGAAAGAGAGGTTTGTATCAACAAAAAAGGAAAACAAAAAAAGAGAGGAAAAAATTTGAGTATAGTTTAAGTTAAAATTCTTGTAACTCCCACTTTACCAAAGGCTTGAAGAGTTTAAGTTTAAGCCTGACTTTCACATTAAATTCGAACCAGCATAAAAATATTCGGTGTTAAATTTTTCTTTTACGCATTTTAAATTTCTGCATTCTTATTTAATAAGTTCTAGTCGACTACGTGTTATATTAGCTGACTAATTGAGTGCAGATTTAACTTAAAGAAAAAGAAAGAAAATTCAATTCGCTTCCCCCTCTTGCACTTTCAATTGATATTAGAGTCTGGTCTCACTATATTTTTCTGTCTAAACATAAGTGAGATAATGATCATGGCAAATCAAAATCAAACTATTGGAGCACTATTTCAAAAGGGAATCTCTCAAACTAGACCTCCTTATTTCAATTAAAAGCGTTTTTCATACCAAAAAATCAGAATGGAGACCTTCATTAAGTCCTACAATGTAAAATTTTGGAGGGTTATCAAACTTGGTAACATACTCATCCCTACAACGAAACCAGCAAATGGAGCTACTTCAAGCTCTGAAGGAAGTCAGGCTCCTATTATTCCTAGTCTGGAAAACTACACTAATGAACAAATGTAGATTATTCAGATAAATTCAAAGGTCAAAAATATTCTCTACAATACCATCAGTGGGGAAAAATATGAGAAAATCTCTAGTTGCGAAACTGCCAAAGAGATGTGGGACAAATTGGAGTCACTTATGAAGGAACTGATAAAGTAAAAGAAACCATTGTTAGTCTCATCGTTTATGAATATGAACTATTCCAGATGAAAGAAGGAGAATCTGTTTGTACGATTAAGCAAAACCATTGCGATCTCAATGTTGCAGGAAAAGAATATGCTCCCATAGAATACATAAGGAGAGTTCTTAGAAGTCTGCCTCCTCCATGGCATGCCAAAGTTATTGCACTAGAAAGCATGGATCTAAACAACTTAAACTATGATGAAGTACAAGGAAACCTGATTGCTTTTGAGAAAACTCATCTAAGCAAGAAGCTAAAAGAAGATGAGAAAAAGAAATATGTTGCCTTCAAAGTAACTGATGACATTCAAGAAGATGAAGATGAATTCAATGAGGATGAAATCGTACTAATTAGAAGATCTGTCATAGAAGCTTTTTGACATAACAAAAATCATAGAAGAGGTAAGCCAAATAATTCTAGAAATAAACAAACTACTAACTGCAATAGAAATGATGACAGGTGATATGATTGCGACAAGTTTGGACATATTTCAAGTTAGTGTCTAGAAGCTAAGAGAAGATATCCTCAAGGATATGGAAGAAACAAAACTCTTAGTAGTTGGAGTTATGAAGACACATCTGAATACGATCAAGATGATTTTGAAAATGTTTGCTTCATGGCCATCAGAGAATCCAGTTAGGTAAACATTAACTTTTGTAGAAATTGCAATGAATTAAGAGCTTTATTGGGTTAGGCCATCACAGACTTAAAAAGATCTTTTGAAAATCTTAGAACTATTCAATAAGAAAAAAGAGCTTTGGAAATCAAACTCGAAGTTTGTGTAGTTGAAAGAGATCTTTTAAATGAAGAAAACTTTGAATTAAAAAATCTTTTAAAAAATGCTCGAAAATTTCCTAGCCCTAATAAAGAAGTTAAGTCAACTTGTTCAAACAAGTTGACTTGCTTTCAAAATGATCATTACAGTCAGCCTGGATCTGATGAAACGAGTAAAGGCTCATGCTATTATTATGGTAAATCTAGTTACTCTTGCTTTAGATGCAGGTTTCATCTTTCCAAACTAACCAACATGGTCTGGAGAGTAAAATATTCTTCTAACAAACAAGGACCCAAATTAAATTGGGTACCTAGAAGCAAAACAAAACTTTGTGTTGCTGTTGCTCCCCAGCATACGCAAGTGTATGTGGTCTCACAAGTAATATAGTAATCCTAATTAAAGAGCCAACCCAAAGGATTTGAATGGACTTAGTAACTTCGCTTAGTTATCACTTTTATGGTGCTTTAGTAACAAGAGTTTTAGTTTAGGGAAATAAAATGTAACAATAACTATCTAATAAACTAATAGGGCTTTTACACAATATATCGATTAAGAAGCAATTCCAAGGTTGTAACCTTTAGGACTCTGTCCAGTCTTAACACTATCTATATATGTCTGGTTTCCTGATTATTGATCCACGGTGTTTAGTTTACCTGAATAGGGTTGCATGCCTCTACCAGCCTACCGTTATCGACCACCTAACTATATCATTGAGCGAGGATAGATAGACCAATCAAAATGTATTGAAGCTATCTTCCCGTATATGAACTAAGCAAGGTGTAGGGGTAGTTGTCACATGTCTCCCTTATACGAATTAACCTAGTTTCCTAGTATTGAACAACCTCCCTATGCTACTGTGTTCTATCCACTCCAGCATCTCTCCAATCCAGAGTGAACAACAAATTTACTCCCTAGTTGGCCAGACTCTGAAGTAGAGAAATAAATAACATAGAAATAATTGAAAGACCATTCATAGATGACAAAAAGTTAAGAACTACACATAGTCTATGGCTACAACCCCAGAATATAGAGACTTAGCCACTCATGGACGTGTCATACATCATGAATGAAGTAGACAACATCAAAAACCAAAATCTAAAGATTAAACTAACCAAATTCTTGGTGGACAAGAGTTGTCCGTCACCTCTATAGTAGTCCTAGCATAAAAACTCAGAAAAAAACCTATAGTCTAAGATAGAGAAATAATAAAGATCCCGTCATTCGAATTTTTCGCATCGGGTCCTCGGGTCCGCTACCCGGACCCCGTGTTTTTTTGTATTTTTGCTTAAATTGCTGACTGGACAATTATGCTCACTCTTGCATTGGTCCATGATGAGGACGTTGCACCTTCTTGAGTTTCACACCGTTTTTTTGTATTTTTTAACTTCTATAACCTTGCTCCCAGGTTTGCTACATGGATTTTTGGCCTTTTGGCTGTTTCCACTAAATTTTATCCTCCAAGTTCTAGGCTGTGCTATTCCATCAAGTTCTAGTTTAATCCCAAACTCTCCAATAAAAAAAAATCCTGCAACAACACAACCACCAAGCTCACTCGACCCTACGTTAGCATAATAAGCAAAAATGACACACAGACACCTAGACTTTATTAATTTATCCTTCAAATTCACTCTATTTATGGGCATTATTGGGTAATTAGGTGTATAAATACGCCTAAGATCACTACCCCACACTTAGAGTTTTGTTCGTCCTTGGGCAAACCACTACACATGCATGAGTCTCCCCACAGTAGTATGTGAAACAAACATCACGCGATTGAAATCTATGAACCATAGTGAACAACTTTCGATGCCTTTGGCGGAAACCAATTGCTGCAAGCACTCATGTATACATGTAGACTCATATAGAATCTTTAATAGTTCATCTGCTTCCTGGCCTTGAATGATTATGTGCCCTCACCAGGAAGAATTTCCCATGCACACCACTATGAATCTAGTTAGTAGATTAAGAATGGGTACACAAACAACTCTCATTCTCCGAAAAGATGTCTTAAATTGCTTCAAGATTCCATAAGCTTACCCTTAATGTAAATGTAGACCTAGTTGGAATTTTCCTTAGAGGATCACGTAGGTCTTTATCTGGCTGTAATGTAGGCTGCAGGTAGGTGGGATATATTTATCGATATGGCTAACACAGTTCAATTCCCACACACTAGTAGCATACACTTCACCTCTTCTCATGCCCCTTGACTCATAACCCTTCGTTACCCTTCTTGAATTAAAGCTATGAGTACTCATATCTATTTGATCTAACCACAAAATAAACCCCTTATAAAGCTGTGGACACCCTAAACAAATAATGACTAAGCAAAGGGAAAGAAAATAAATATTTTTTTTCATTCCAGTGTGCATCCGCAATGGATCCGCGACACAGAGGCATCATAAACCAACACTTGATGATTGGGACATTTTAGGTCCAAAACATTGTGTATCTGTGATTGCTTCGCGACGCAGAGGCAACACAGACCCATACTATTTTGGTCGACACTTTTCTAACTAATCTTGTTTATTTTCTCTCTTTTTTTTCTTTTTCTTTTCAACACTCTGCTATTACTTTTCTCGGGTGTCCATGCAAGTTCCCTCTTTTCTTATTCACTGTGCTCAAGCGCTAGGGAATTAGGATAAAAAATGGGTACTTTATCAAGAGAAAGGGATTTGCTTGAATTGTGGTTAGTCAAAGACTAGGCTAAGGCTCAACAAGGGCTGATTTGGATTATATTCATCTATCAAAGAAATACCTAGATCCTCTCCTCTAGTTCCAATTCCTCCCAAGTCTACTCTACATACCAAGCAAGTTCTCAAACCTATCACAACCGAGACTCACAATTAGCTCACTCACTCTTGGCACATTTTTATCACAAGGTTAGCACTAGAGTCCCTATTGTGGTATTCATATGAATTCATTTAATTAAGCATGCATACAATAGTGATTCACAAGGCTCAAGCAACCACCCTCTACGATGTTCAAAGGTTCGCACTCGACCTTCTTTCGTACACTACCCCACTCTATATGAATTCAATTTGACGAATGCTCTTTGGACAATCGTATCCATCAATCATAGAGCCCCCATCACTCAACTATGACTAACACAGCTAATATCAACAGACATACAACTACCAACAACTAAGTACATTCACAACACATTAACACAAGAGCATCCATGTATCAAAGTAGTAGACAACCATTATTTACAAACCCAACAAAAATAAGAGATGTTCAACCCTACATTAAGATATCCAGACATAAAAATAAAGTAGAAATAAAAATGGTCTTAATACATACCATTAATAGAATAACATAAGCAATATCACGAAACAAAGGAATTCCCACCCCACACTTAAACTTAGCACTGCCCTTAGTTCTAACCATACATAACCTGCAAGGTGGGAGCTGTGGTGCTCAAGCATCACCAGGGCCTGGTAAGATCGGTTCACCCCCTGCATACATTGGTGGCTCATTAACTATGTCATCCTCATCAGCCTCATCATCATCCGTATCCTGGTGCACCTCCCCTAGGTCCGTAGAAATGTCATCCTCCACTGACTCAACAAACTGGGGTCCAATATGAAGCATGACTTTAGCATGGTCGTTGAGAGAGTATTTAACCTCAACCTCCTATAGATCTTCCCTCGTGGACGATCGGTCGCCAGTTCGGTGTCACAGCATCTCTAGGCGATACATGCGGCTCGCAATTAACTCATCCCGGTAAGCCCTTTCTGTTGAAGTCAAGACTGGGCCTAAGGTTACGTTAAGCCCCTTAATATCAGTGGCAACATTGTGGGGAGCCTGGATGACCGGGCAGGAGTCGACCTCCTTTTCAGGGACTCTTGTATCACGATAAAAAATAGTTATGAGGCCTCCAAAAGCATATCGGCAACCCTTATAGGTCTTGACCTTCCTCATCGCTAGCCGAAATATCGCTCTATAATTCAGTTGTATGACCTACATGATTGCATAAGTGAGGCACACTCTATCTCTCATTACATTCGTGAAGTGTTTCCCTGGAAAGAAAGAGTATGTCACTATCTTAACCATAACCCGAGCTTCCTTATATATATGAGCGAATAGGAATGAGAGATGATAGCCTCGCTCTGCATGTCTGATGCACTTAGCCATAGACCTCCTCCCTACAATAGTATGCCAGATATCTTGATAAGGAGGGTGATTATATAGCTCCTGAAAAACTAAAGCAGGGACATCTTCGGGGGTGCCCAAGATCAGATTGATCGCCAGTGGTGAGAAGTTGACCTCTAATCCTCGAACGATCACCGATTGGGACCTTGGCTCATCGCTCATATTGGAGTAAAATTCCCTGACCACGCTTAGATTGCATGGAATAGGTGGTCGGAACAAGAACCCTCGTCCTGAAGAGAATCTGAGTTAATAGGGACATCGGGGTAATACTTTGTCTCATCATGAGATTGATACCACTACCTTCCCTCTTTATTCACAGCCTTGGCCCCATATTGAGGCTTTTGACCCCTCTTAGTGTCCCTTGGCACTTCTGGAACATCTCGTGGCTGCTTCCTTATCTTGGTGGCCCTTTGCTTACTAGATTGCCCCCCTCATCGTGCACTTAAAGACATATTACCTACAAAACAAAAGCTTAAAGTTAGTATTTACTCAAAACCCATGAACCCACACTTAAACTCATACCTATATGACGAGGGTACTCTGACTTCCCCAAATCATATGGGCGCAATCACTCCACAATGTACTGCAAACTAATATATTACAAATAATACCATCCATCCTCACACATAGTAGGCCTAATTTATGTTTGAGAGCGCCAACCAATCAATCCCACACTTAAGCTTTGGCCTATATTAGTTTAACACCCATACATCAAGCACAAAATAGACGAAATAAGTATTTACAGAAAGTCATAAAGAACCAACTCGTAGTCCCCCTTCTTTCTCAAGTATTTTTCAAGATTGGGGTATGGTGATACCTCCAACAAATACGCACAACAAAAGTCCCTCAACGAACTAACCCATAGTTGAACATAGGCACAATTCATGGTAAAAACAAACCTATTAACACTCCTCGAAAACAACATTCCAAAACCTCCCAAACGACCCCTCTTCGTCATGCTTTCACCCCACACTTGAGTTCTGGCATAGATCAAAATTCATAGCATCGATCAAACATGTAGCATGGTGAATAATATATGAAATTCCCAACTTTCCTTCATAAAATTATGCCCATTACGAGTTAGGGTTTCACCCACAACCTTCACACATAAATATCACTCACCTGAACAGATTAATCTCAAGTACAAATTCCCAACAAGTATCAACAAGAATCAATAATAAACCAAGAAAACCCACTTCAAATTTTGCTATATTCATGAAGTAATTCATACCGTTAAGCCTTAAAATTAAGCAAAATCGAAGTAAAGAAAACATACTTGGTGATGATGATGATGTATATGCAATTGAGTGTGTGACGCACTTGAATCGCAACATGAAGCTATTTGAGATTTAGGGGAAAGAGGGAAGAGAAAGAAACAAATATGGCAAAACTAGGGGTTTGGGGTTGTCGAGTATGCCTAAAAAGGAAGAAGGAAATAGTTTTGGGCATTTAAAAGGGATGGGGCCATGTCTGTACATGGACAAAGTTTCACATGTCTGCGTTCCCTCCACTTCGCAGAGAGAACACGAACCTAGACTTAGTAAATAATTTCACATGTTTGTGTTCACACTTATAAAATTAGCTTCCTTGTGTGCAAAAACAGTGTGGGTTCGCATTTGCCCCGCGACGCGGAGGCAATGCAAACCTATACTTATTAAAATTTTTGCCTGGATAAAGAAACAGTGGGCATCCGCAATGGGTTGCGGAACCATTGCATATGCTCACTATTTTTAGACTTAATTAAAGCTCCATTTTTAGCTCCAGGCCCCAAAGAATTCCCCGAACACCTGGACATGCTTCACAACACTCAAAACACTGTATTAGACCACGAAAAACAAAAGAATTCCATTTTTAAAAGACAAAAAGCAAAATAACATAACTACATTACCTTACCATGGGTTGCCTCCCATGCAATGTCTAATTTAACGTCATAGCGCGATGCATTCTATGCTCAATCATCTTTGGCCAGCTCAATGGCCTCCATTGTTTGATTCGCATCCACACAATAGTAGTGCTTGACATGTTGACTATTCGCCAAAAATGTTTGGTTCGTGGTCAAGTCCTTTAGTTCTACTGCACCATATGGTGTGGTCGCTACCATAATGTATGGTCCACTCCATTTGGACCTTAGTTTCCTTAGAAACAATTTGAAACGAGAGTTAAAAAGTAATACCTATTGGCCCGGCTCGAAGTTCCACTTGATTATGTGCTGGTTGTGCCACTTTTTTGTCCGCTCCTTGTAGAGCTTAGCATTCTTGTAAGATTGGAGCCAAAACTTGTCCAACCCCTTCAATTACTTAAGTCTCTTCCTGCCGGCGAGCTCAAGGTCAAGATTTAGCTTTTGAATTACCCAATACACCTGATGCTCGAGCTCCACGGGCAAATAACAGGCCGAGCCATACACCAACCTATACGAAGAGGTCCTGATTGGGGTCTTGTATGCCGTCCAATATGCCCACAATGCTTCATCCAACTTTTCTTCGTAATCTTTCTAGGTGGCATTCATGGTCTTCTACAATATCTGCTTCTTCTCCCGATTGGATACCTCAACCTGTCCGCTGGTTTGCAGGTGGTATGTTATGGCCACCTTGTGCCTTATCCCATATTTTACTAGCAGGTACTTCATGGTCTGATTGAGAAAGTGGGTACCACCATCACTGATAATGGCCCTTAGAGTACCAAACCGTGTGAAGATATTCTTTCTGAGGAACTTGCTCACCACCTTAGCATTATTGGTTGGAAGGGTTACTGCTTCTACCCATTTGGAAATGTAGTCCACAACTACTAGAATATAATTGCAACCGAATGATGGTGGGAATGACCCTATGAAATCAATGACCTAAATATTGAAGATCTCCACTTCCAAAATGTTGTTTAAAGGTATCTCATGCCTTCGGGAAATAGCACCTGTCTTCTGGCAAGCATCACAGGCCCTAGAAAATAGAATAGCAACTTTGAACAAAGTGGGCAAGACGAAACCAGATTGTAATACCTTATGCGCCGTCCAATTAACCCCATGATGACCCCATACGGCGAGGCATGATATCTCTCCAAACTCTACTTCATTTTCGTCTCTGGAACACACCTCCTTACCATGCGGTCAACTCTTTATTCTAAGAGGTATGGCTCATCCCAAATATATGCCTTCACATCGTGGGCCAACCTCTTCTTCTACTGGTATGTTGTGTCAGGTGGAACACACCACTTACCAAGTAATTTACAATATCCATATACCATGGTAATTGTTCCACCTCAATGGCTAATAACTGCTCATCAGGAAACTCTTCCCTGATTTATAGTTGCTCACCTATGTGAGCATTAGTCTCCAGATGGGATAGATGATCTGCAACCTAGTTCTCACTCCCCATATGATCCCTAATCTCGATATCAAACACTTGGAGCAATAGGATCCATCTGATCAGGCGCGGCTTCGCATCCTTTACTCCCGTTATGGTGGACTGGCACCCGTTGCTGATAAGGCTCGAGAGAACCAACCTGTATCCATGTGCTTTCTATACATATTATAAGAGATTTCTACATTCAACATGCCTTTAAGAAAGTAAACAGTAATAACAAACCAAAAGGAAATGCATATGACTAGGCCGTTGGGGCCACGTTGTCTAAAGTATGAGACATGAATACACTTTAAGTTACATAGGCTACAAAGCCTCTAGATAAGGAAAAGTATCTAATAAAGGTTGGGACAGGCCCCACCTTGACTAACTGTACAACACAAAAATATAAGCTCTAGACACACAAAGCTCCGAAGCAACCTGGAGCTTGGTAACCACAGCTAGATATCTTGTACTCCTACTGGGGAGATCTACTAGCACTTGTACCTACAATATGAAATGCAGGTCCCCCATAAGGGACATCAGTATGAGGTAATGTACTGAATATGTAAGGCAGGAAATACTGTATATGAAGTAACAACTCAAATAAAACTATGCATTGGTGTAGGATAAGAGATCACCTTTAGTTATACTGTGGGATCATGTACTTTATGTTCTTTTTATTACTTTACCTTTACTATATATTTTATACATAACATGTAATACAAATGACCAGCTGATCAGTGGTAATATATATCGGGATCGGCCCTGGCTCGGCTTTTCTTTTAACCCCTTGGGCTACCCCCCGTGATAGGATCGACCCTTGCTAGGTGATTCTTCCACCTCTTGGGTTACCACCCATCAATAAACAATATACTTTACCTTTCAATTATCTTTGAGATGATTCTTTTGGTGGTCACAATATTGGAGCTATAGGGCGATATATATAGCATGTGACATGTAGATAATCATAAAAGGCAATAGGACAATGAAAAGAGTATGTTACATAAATAATGAAATGCATATGAGATAACATTCCCTTCCTACATATATTAATGTACAACATAGTAGGTGATAAAACTAACATTAACAGCTAATAGACATATCTTGGCAACCCATTCTTATAAAAAAAACAACATATGGGCAGCAAACGTGTAATTATAAACCCCAAGCATATTCTTTCAACCTTTCCTCCCCTAATCACATTTTCTAATACATATTCTAATATACATAACATATGCAGCCTGATGTAGTGTCATAACAGTCTTACAACAGCCCACAAAGCACAACACATAACAATTCTACACAATATACAAATAGGCGGCATAATGTTACATCCCTTCGCTACATTTTGATGTCGACGATTCCAAACCTGTTCCAACTTTAACCAAACAGTCCCCACCATATATACACATTAAAATAGTCCTAAAACAGTTCAAAAATAGTCCTAAAAATAGGTAGAGGATGTGAGACCATAGTCCTCAATCAATCAGCTCACAAGTTTCTATTATGAGCACAATTACGATATCACACAAGAACTCACTTTCGTGGATGGTAAAAATGGTGCAGCAACCTTTATACATTATTATAGAACTAATACACATTAAGAATAGTAACCTCCCTTCATAATCAATCCAACCAAAAAAAGAAAAGCTTCCAAATAAACAAGAAAAATGTACAATAACTTTAGGGAACACATGTTGTCCAACAATTTTAGCAAAGATATAGTTAGCTTATCTTCTTGTTTTACATAAGAAAACCATACTAAACACATAAGTAAACTTACTTCCCTTTAAACTCAAGGTTTAGA
>DF360377.1:15310-56928 GCA_000787875.1 Solanum virginianum | reverse complement strand
CAAAGTAAGTAGGTGACTCACCTGCTAGCTTTCTAAGTCCTACAAGCACCTCAATTCTCTCTCTTTGTTTAGGGTCGTGATCCCCTCAATTTGACGTAAAACTTATTTACACTCCACCCTCTTCAGCGTTAGACATACATGTCACCCTCTAATTTGAGATTCATGTATTTTTTTAAATTGACACTAATTTGAAAAGCCATATCATGTTTCATTTGCACGTTACTAGTATTTTAAGATGTAGGGTGTTACAAAACCCATCCTTGAGTGGGGACATGTAAGATGGATACGAAGTGGTAAGTCCGTTTCTTACCTTAAAGTATAATTGATCTCTAAGGGTTGTATTTGTCATCTTATATGAACTAGGGGTGTTGAGCCTAAGTTAATTCTATTAAGGTGATTTCGGTAATCAATGGGTTAGTGTAAATCCTCCCCGATACTTTGAATTTGGCGCAGTGCCTTTAGGGTTGACATATTCCCCGGTTATATCTATAGGTCTCATGAATAGGGTATTTAGTCCTTACCTTGTTATGTTTGTGGTGGTCTCTAGCGATGAAGAATTGATTCATTTAAAGCTTGTTAACCCCTTTGGGGTAGGGGTTAGTGTTGCAAATCTTGGGGTAAAAGGAGTTGTATGGTAAGTATGAGAAGTGTGAATTTTTGGTTAAAAGAGATTACCTCCCTAGATCATGTGGTATTGGAGGATGTTATTAGGGTTTTTCCTAAGGAGATGTATGTGATTAGAAACCGGCATAGACTATTGACCCCATAGGACATTAGGAGCTTCTTGGGCTTAGCAGGTTACTTCTGGAGATTTATGAATAAGTTCTCTCCTATTGCTTCTCCCATGACTAAGATGACCTAAAGGAAGGCTAAGTTTGTGTGACCGATAAGTGTTAAAAGGGTTTCTAAGTCTTGAAGGATAATTTTATCTCCGCTCCTATGTTGCCTTTATCGGATGGGTTGGAAAGGTTTGTCGTGTATTGTGGTCTCCCGAATTGGTTTGGGTTGTGTGTTGATGCAAGATGGTTAGGTGGAAGCCTATACTTTTAGATAATTTGAGATGCATGAGAAGGGTTATCCTATCTACGACCTTGAGTTGGCCGCCATAGGTTTTGCTTCAAAAATTTTACATTATTAGTTGTATGGGGTGTATGTTGATGTATTTTCCATTCACTAAAGTCTCCAACATATTTTCACCCAAAGGGAGCTTGAGACAGGGGAGGTAGTTAGAACTTCATAAGGATTGTGATTTGAGTGTGTATTATCATCCTAGTAAGACTAATGTTGTGGTCGATGCTTTGAGTAGGGTGTCTATAGGTAGCTTTGTTCACGTTGATGATGGTGGCAAAGGGGTGGCTAAGGAGGTCCATTGGTTAGCTAGATTGGGGGTTAGGTTGGAAGAAGTTGATAATGCTGGTATTGTTATTATTGATGGTTCTAAATCATCATTAGTTGAGGAGGTGAAGGCTAAGCAAGATCTTGACCCCGCTTTGTTAGAATTGAAGGCATTGGTAAAAGACGGTAAGGTAGAGGTTTTCTCCCAAGGGAGAGGTGGTGCCCTTAGGTACCAAGGTAGGTTGTGTGTGCCTTGTGTTGATAGCTTGAAGGAAAAGATTCTTGATGAGGCTCATGGTTCTTCTTATTCTATTAACCCCAGTTCTACTATGATGTATAGGGATTGGAGAGAGGTATATTAGTGGGGAGGCATGAAGAGAGACATTGCCAAATTTGTATCTGGTTGCCATAGTTGCCTACAAGTCAAAGCTGAACATCAAAGGCTGGGTGGCCTAACTCAGGACATAGAGATTCCTGCTTGGAAGTGGAAAGAGATTAATGTGGATTTTATTTTTGGGTTGCCCAAGACTAGAAAGCATTTCGATTCCTTATGGTTTGTGGTTGATAGGATGATAAAATCGGCTCAATTTCTACGATTAGGACTAAATATAGGGCTGAAGGTTATGCTAAATTGTACATTCATGAGTTGGTGAAGTTTCATGGGGGTTCCTTTGTCTATTATATCAGATCGTGGCTCACAATTCACTTCATAATTTTTGAGGAACTTCCAAAGGGGTCTTGGTACAAGAGTTAAACTTAGTATAGCCTTCCACCGTCAAATGGATGGCCAAGCCAAAATGACTATCCAAACAATTGAGGATGTGCTTAGGGCTTGTATATTAGAGGTTAAGAGTAGTTAGGATGATCATCTTTCATTGATTGACTTTACCTATGACAATAGCTATCATTCTAGCATTGGTAGGGCTCCTTTTGAGGCTCTCTACAGTGGACGTTGTAGATCATCGGTTGGGTGGTTTGAAATTTGAGAGGTGACTATGTCGGGACCAGATCTAGATATGGAGGCTATCAAAAAGGTTAGGGTGAGTAAAGGAAAGGTTGAGGATGGCCTAAAGTCGCCAAAAGTCCTATGCCAATGTGAGGAGGAGAGACTTGAATTTAAAGTTGGTGATTTGATCTATTTGAAGGCCTTGGGGAGAATCATCAAGTCGAAAGTGTCTCTCGGGGAGCCGAAGCGGGCATATAAGGCAATATCCATACCTTTTTCGTTCTATTCAAGCTTATAATAACACTTCAAGTCCATTTATGATTTTAAGTCTTATGTTTCAGCCCTTATGTCATTGCATGCATTCATGTTTATGTTAACAAGTTCGTAATGATTTTAACGCTTGTATTAAGATTCCAAAAATGGTGTATAATTGCATTGTTGCATTCTTGTTGGGGCTGATTTCTTCATTATTACTCTTCTTATATACGTCTCTTTAACATTCGGAGATGAATGTTCCCAAGGGGGAGATATTGAAACAACCCCAAAAAGTGCCCGAAAAAGTGCCTCAAAAATACCCAGAATCGTAATTTCCGTATATCTCAAAATTCATGCGTGATATTGAAAATTTGACTTCATATTCTTTTTTAGGGGGCAAAATTGAGTGGAAAAAGGATCTAACCCTGATTTAGAGCGAACAATTCACAATTTCAACTTTCAAAGTGTCAAATTCCAGTGAGGTATCTGCGATGAAGGCGCGATGCACTAGTATGCTTTTTTGTTCAGTTTTTCAAGATTGGTTCAAGAATTTTAGGTCTTGGGCCTAACTGTTCCTATGCATGAAAATACTTGTACTTAGTCATATTTCACCCTCAGATCATTCAAGACATTACCCAATACTCACTCAAACACTTAGATAATATTTTATCTCCAAATTTCAAGTCTCAAAAATGCATCCGGATCTTAAGGTTCTCATTCAAGCTTCAAGCCTGCATATCCAATCTTCTTCAAGGATTCTCCAAAGTCAAGGTATGTGGATTTCTTTCATAGGTTCCTTTCATCGATGATGCCCAAGCTTTCTTTTACCTAAATTTGCATTATTTAAAGTTGATTTACTCATGGGTCTTATTTATTATGAATTTCACTGCATACTATGTTGGGATTTTATGAAATTATGGTTGTTTTAGCATGTTTTGAGCCATGAATCTAAGATCTATTATGAGATTTGATGAAGGGCTTTAATGTATACGACTTAAGGGTGTTACCAAGTGTCTATTAATAACTAAGATCTAGTTAGAGATTTTATGAAAGGTTTTGATGTACATTGCTTGAGGGTATTACCAAGTGTCTATTGATAGTTTTACATTGAATTTTCTAGCATGATTTCACTCTTGATTTTCATGGTTTTACACTAGCACCACACACCTGCCAAGTGTTTGATAAAATGTTCGGATTATGATTTCTTGAGGAGTTAAAGGTCCAATGCATGTCTTATGAGTTGAATGACTTTATGATGTTGAAAGGAATATATGTATATGATATTATATCTATCGTGTTGGGAATTTACCAAGCCTCACTTGGGGGGTTGTAGGCCCGGGTAACCTTGTTGAGGAGTTTGTACCTCGATCACCTCACTGGGGAGGTGGTAGGCCTGTGCAACCATGTTGAGGGGTTTGTCGCTTGATAACCACATTGGGGGGTTTGTAATCCATCATCCATGTTGGGGCGTTTGTACCTCATCAACCATGTTGGAGGGTTTGTACCTCATCAACCTATTGAATGATTCGTACCTCATTCGCCTCTCCAAGTCGATGGTAGGCCTTGGATATGCACTAATAGTGGTCTCTCCTTACCCCTGTATTATGTTTTATATAAGCATGGTTTTATTTCAAGCATCATTCATACATGCCATATTGCTATATGCTTACCCATTGCCTATGTTATGCATTTTGGTTATGGTGCTTATGATTTGTTGTATTGCATCCTGCATACTTAGTACACTCAAACGTACTAACACATACTCTATGCCTACATTATGTGACCATATAGGAACTAGAGCCCCACTTGATCATCCTTCTCCACATGGCTAGTATGACTTCTCTCAAGCTCTTTGGTGAGTCCTGTATTTCAGGGACGATGTTTATGATCTCATACTATGTTCTAAGACTATTTTCTTTTATGTATATGTTGACTATAAGGATGAGCCTGATAGCTTGTCTTTTCCCTCGCTAACTATCTAAGTTTTAGAGTTGTTGTTGGACATGTTTTGTATTAGGATATGAGCGTTGACACTCTCTTGAATCTTGATGTTTATGATATGGAAGTTGTCCCTTAGTCCTGTTGTCCCTATTTACTATCTCTTGTTGTATTTTATTACTTTATCGACCAAAGATGTGTAATGATATGTTAATAGGCTTGCTTGGGGTGCCTTTGGTTTCCCCATGCGTTGTATCACGTCTAGGCCCTAGACTTAGGTCGTGACAATAACTCACAAAACCTTCTCTAAAACTGTCACAGTCCTATGCCCACTTAAACGTGAAATCACCCATACTTATCTATTTTCAACTCTATAACTCACAAAACCCTCTCTCAAGCCCCTAACCCCAATGCCCACTTAAATGTGAAATCACCCATACTTAGCTATTTTCAACTCTATAGCTCACAAAACCCTCTCTCAAGCCCCTCTAAGACTCTATCAATTCTCTCATTCAAATCTAAGGATTTCAAGCTCAATTTTGGAACTCAAGGACTTATTTCAAGCTCTAAGTCTACTTCAAGTTCATTTCAAGCTTGATTATGCATGAATGTCTATTTCAAGCTTGCTCCATGAGTTGATTTTGTCTATTAAGACTATGCATATTTTTAGCTATGAAACTATGAACTATTATGAGCTTTTTGTGATGGATTTCAAGGTACCCTACCTGAGGGTTTTACTATCATGTTGGTTGGTTGATTTGCATTGAGTTTACTCATCTTGTTTTACTCTTGAATTGCATGATTTTGAACAAATGTACCACCTCCCGAGTGAGGCAATCGAGGTACCCTACCTGAGGATTTTACTATCAAATGTACTAATGCATACTCTATACCTACATAAAGTTACCATGTAGGGACTGGAGCTCCTTTTGGTCATCCTCCGTGTTGCTAGTTCGGTACTTCAGAGAAAAGCATTGGTGAGTCCTCAAGTTCGACGACAATATCTAAGTTACTTTTACAATGTTGAGACTTCTTTATATTGAACACTTGTTATCAAGAGGGTGAGCTCGGGAAGTGTCTTAGCCCAAGCTCTATTCTAATTTAGAGGTGTTGTTAGATATTATGTTATGTTTATGCAATGAGCTTAACTCCTTTATGCTTTTATGAAAATCAAAGACATCTCCTAGTCTTGTTTCCCTTTTTATTATATCTTGTTGATGCTTATTTTTCATCCACAACTGAGGATGTGTAAATGATATGCTAAGAGGTTTGTTTGATTCCCTTGGGTTTCCCCATTCATCGTGTCATGTCTAGGCCCTAGGCTTGGGTTCTCACACTGATTGTCTCTTGTTTTAGTTAGTTTGTTTAATTTATTATCAATCATTGCAACCCCCCCCCTTTTGGGGAATTGAGTTAGTTAATATGTGAACTCTTTATTAGTGAATCAATTTGGAAGTTTCTGTATTCTCTGTGGGATTCGAACCTAACCTTGTTAGGTTTTATATTTGACAACGACCGCTTTATCCTCGAAAAGAGAGGTGTAACTTGGGCGTTATCAAAGATTATGGTCCCATGCAATTTAACCACCTTATGACTGTATAATTTTGCATAGTCTCAGTACCATAGATGATCTAGACCGATAATATATGTGCCAACATGTTCATTCTATCAACAACGACCCAAATGGAGTAAAATTTCCTCTTAGTCTTAGGAAACCCTATCACGAAGTCCATATTTATCTCCTTTAACTTCCAAGTGGGGATCCCAATGTCTTGAGATAGGCCACTCAACCTTTGGTGTTTGGTCTTGACTTGTTGCCAATTGATATCTGACTACGAACTTTGCTATGTCCCTCTTCTTACCACCCCACTGATATATTTCTCTCATATCCCTATACCTCCTTATGGAACTGGGGTGAATAGAGTAGGATGAATCATGAGACTTTCTCAAGATCAAGTTCCTCAACCCATTAATGTTCGCCACACATAGCCTCCCTGGATACCTAAGGACCACTCCTTCTGGAGAGAAAACCTTTACTTTTCCCTCTTTCGCCAAGGCCTTTAATTCAACTAAAGCAGGATTAAGGTCTTTCTTGGATTTGACCTCTTCAACCAAGGAAGATTTAGAACCATCTAGGACCACAATACCTCCATCTTTGGCCTTATCCAACCTATCCTATCGATGAACTTTCTTTCTTAACTCTTTCTCCCTTTTGTCAATGTAAGCTATAGTCTCCATAGATATCCTACTTATGGTGTCTACCACAACATTAGCTTTACCCAGATGATAATTCACACTTATTTTGTAATCTTTGAGGAGTTAGAACCACCTACTTCGCCTCAAATTGAGATCTCTTTGGGTGAACACATATTGATGACTATTGTGATCAGTGAATAAATCTACATGAACCACATACAAATAATGGCGTCATATCTTTAAAGCAAATACCACGACTGCTAGTTCATGGTCATGAGTAGGATAGTTACGCTCATGTAGTTTTAGTTGCCTAGAAGTATAGGTGATAACCTTGCTACTTTGCATCAACACATAACCTAAGATGATTCTTAAGGTATCACAAGTTACAACAAGCCTATCTAACCCTTCTGATCAAGTCAAAATAAGAGCAAAGGTAAGATTATCTTTTAAGGTTTGAAAACTCTTCTCACCTACACCGATCCATTAGAACTTCACCTTCTTTTATGTCAACTTTTTCAAAGGGGAGGCAATTTAAGGAAATCCCTTAATAAATCTTTGGTAGTATCCCGCAAGCCCAAAAAGCTGATAATATCTGTCGGAGTCAAAGGCCTAGGCCAATTCTCGACTATTTCAATCTTCTTAGGGATTACCTTAATCCCTTCACCAAACCCCACTATAACACCTCTCATGTATATAGGATTGGGAAAGTATAAGTCCATGATTTTGTTGATAGTTTGACCTAACGAGCCTGTTTTCGACCCATAAAAGTAACCATGGGTCTTAGGTGCATTAGTGAAAAGTGTTTAGTCAAAATGGAAAATTTTAAAATTTCTAGAAGTTAACTTACGTGATACTAGATGGGTCGTATAAGGAACCATGTCTCATTAATAGGTCTCGTAGCTAGAGTACTTGAGGAATCCAAATTTGTCTAAGTGTGGAACAACTTACGAAAGAACTTATGGCCTGTAAGTGGGATGATAGGTCATACTATCTATTTGTGACTTAGAAGCTGTAATTCTAGTAGTTAACTTTTATGGCACCTAGTTCCAGATGTAAGGTACGGACCATAGGTGCAACCACAGCCCATAGGAGGTGTTTTGTGGATGGCTTCGACAGTCTTTAATTAAGGGTGCTTTTGACATTTGCAATCTATCTAAGCCTTAAGCTATGTTATTTTTGCTACCCTAAATGACTTAACTACCCTAGCCTCTTTAAAATCCTATTCCTAAATCATTCAAAGCTTTTAATTCCCAAACACTTTCTCAAGTTTTTTCAATATTTCTCTCTCTAAGTCAAGAGTTTCATTGAAGCTAAAGATTGAAGATTTGATTAAGGATTTTCTAGATTTTATTCTTCAATTTTAAGGACTCTACTTGAGGTATGTAGAGCTTCATTTATGGATTAGTTTCATCTATGAAGCCCATTACAAAACCTCCTTTTTATCAAACTTCATGATGAATTCTTATGGGCTTTTGAGCTACGATTTCTAATGCATGGATTATGATTTCTATATGGTGATTATGACTAATTATACATAAATTATGATGAATGACATGATAAATATGACTTGTAAGAAAAAACAAAGTGATTTCAAAGTATACATGATTAGGGCTTAATCATTTGATGCGGGTTACTTTATTGGTGATCCAATTTGACTTCAATTGCATGTTTTCTTTAAGAATTCTAGTCAATTTCATCATTTTGACTCAAATGTCCATAAGCCCACACTTAGCCTAGTCTCTTATGATAAAGTTATGGAATTTTATGATTATGAACTTAAGTATGAAAAGCATGTTTTAAATGAAGATGATGATATTATGACGATGATGATGTTATGAAAGCTATGATGATGCTAAGATAAAGAGGGTTATCAAAATCCAAAAGAGTATGATATTAATATTAAGGTAGAAATGTGTACCCACACTATAATCAAATCAAAGTAGATGAACAATTCTTATGCCATGATGTTCCACGAAAGACTGATGATTAAAAGCTATGGAAGTATGATTTTAATGATGTATGACCTATGTTGAAAACTATGTATGAGTATCAAAAAGCTATATAAGATTTGATAAGTGGTTTTGATGTATATTGCTTGAGGGTATTGCAAGGTGTTGAATGATGGTTTTACAATGGATTTTCTTGGATGATTTCATTTTTGAATTGCATGGTTTTACACTAGCACTATACATCAGCCAAGTGTTTGATAAAATGTCTGGCTAAGGTTTCTGGAGGAATTGAGGGTACAATAAATGTCTTATTAGTTGAAGAGTGTTAAGATGATTATATTATGATGAAACGATGATGGCATAATGATAAATCAATGGTATGCATATAATGTATAATGTTGCGAGGAAATGTAAGTATATGATGACCTTGTGATGATGAAAGTATGTTACATATGTGTTGAATTCATGAAAAGTATCTATAATATTGCAACTCAATCAGCTTGTTAAGGGGATGCCAAGACTCAATCACTTTGTTGAGAGGATGCCAAGTCTGAATCACCTTGTTGAGAGGGTGCCAAGTCTCAAACACCTTGTTGAGAGGGTGCCAAGTTTCAATCTCCTTGATGAGGGGGTGCCAAGCCTTAGTTGCCTTGTTAAGGGGGGAGGGTATCAAGCCTCAATCACCGGTCAAGGAATGGTGTGCCTAGAGTTGGGAAGTAGTTTACTTGGTCTATGATAATGGTCTATTCCTATCTATGCTCTAATTCTATATAAGCATATGATTCACTAACATGTTTTACTTCAAGCATCATTCATACATGTCATATTAATAGTATGTTGTCCGTTGTCTACGTTTATGCATTTTTGCCTATGATGCGTATCTCTTGTTGCATTGGATCCCACATACTTAGTATATCAAAACGTACTAGGATATACTCTATGCCTACATGATATCACCATGTAGGAATTGGTGCCCAAGTTTATCATCCTCCTCCTCTACGTGGCTAGTTCAGTGCTATTCAAGTGACTTGGTGAGTCCTCAACTTTGGGGACATTAGTCTATGTTTCTCCTATTATGTATTGATATATTCTTCTTTATTGTCTATCTTGACTATAAGGGTGAGTCCGGTTACTTTATCTTGGCCCCCGCTCTTATCTATGTAGTAGAGGTGGTTGTTAGATATGTTATGTATCTATAATATGAGTTTGAATCTTGTTTTTTGACTATGATATTGTGCAAGCTTTTCCCTTAGTCCCTTTGCCCCTATTCTTGCTCTTTAGTGTTTGTATATACTTCCGCGACCAATAATGTGTAATGATAAGATAAGAGGCTTGTTTGGGGGTCCTTTGGGTTCCCCATTCGGCGTGTCATATCTAGGCCCTACGCTTGGGTCATGACATGTGGAATCTACCAAATCCCTCTCATTGCTAAGTCATATCTTATGGAATATATAAATCATGCATATACATAGATTTTAACATAATTCGTACTTTATTAAAATTATACTTTCATAGCTTGTAAAATAGTCATCGTAGTCTTTTATTAAAACATCTTATATCATAGGAATTGTCCATCTTTTAGCTTTTCTTATAGTGTGGGTGAACTCCCCACCTTAACATCATCATCATCAATAGGGTCTTAATCTCCCTTTTTTTCATAGCATCATTATCATCATAACATTGTCATCATTATTATAACATCATCATCGTTATCATTAAAATATGCTTTTACATACTTAAAATCGTATCCATGAAAACCTAGCTTCATCATAGGAGACTAGGGCTAAGTGTTGATTCATGAATAATTGAGTTAAAACCATGCAATTTAATGACACTCATAGAGGAAACATGCAATTAAAATCTATTTGGATCATTAGCAAAGGAACCCTCATCAATTCAACAATGTAAGACCCCACCTATAGGGAGTATGAAAGGTGCTAAAAAATAAGATTTGGAATATTTTAACGGTCAGTTTTTATAAAGGGGTTTACAACTCGTAAGATGAAGTATGGCCCGTATATAGGTTCGTAGAACCTGGGTAGACTTGATGAAAAATTGAGATCTTTCAGGAGTTTGATCTATGACTTATCAGACAACCCGTAAAACCTTCTACAAGTCATAGACTGTGTCATAAAGATATAATAAAAGAAGGGGTCCTCTGAGATTCTATCAGATGACACCCCATCTATGGCCTGTATAATAGTCTATGGCCCATAAATGGGGTCTCGTAGACTTGCTCGGTCAATTTTTAAAAGGGGTAATTTTGTCATGTCATAATATTTTATGCCTATACTATGTTATTTTAACCTTCGAAGGGCCCCTTATCAGCCTTTTAACCCTAATATCTCTCATTCCTCCTTATTCCAAAATCTCCTAAGTTCTAAAACACTCTCAAGATTCCTAAAGGCTTCAAACAAGAAGGTGGAAGCTAGGGTTTCAAATTTCTCATCATTTTCCAAGGGTTTTTTAGCTCCTATTACAAAGGTATGTGGGTTTTGATTGTGGGAACCTTTCTCTCACAAGCTCAACCATTTCTCCTCCAAGTCTTTGTTTTCCAAGTTATCGAAATTTATGAAGACTTCATGAACTTTTGGCCTGACATAATATTGAAGAAACATATGATGATAGTATGATGAGTATAATGCTATTTGGTCTTTGTATAAAATTATAAAATAACAAGTCATAGAAATATGTGATTTAAGATGAGAATTTAATGATGCCCAAAACTATGCTTAACTATGATTTGGTGGGTTATTTTGCATGATTTGAAAAAAGGGATTTTGCTATTCTCCTCGTGTCCAAAGGTATTGTTTTTGCATAGTTTTGAGCATGTATATATACCCACCATGTTTTACTAAATTTGAACCACGTTTCTCATGTTGACAAAGGCCTTATGGTAAGATATGTGATTTAAGAACAATATGATTTGTGAAGGGCTATTACGTGTGCTATGAATCATGAGAATATTGTGAAAGCTCTGAAAGGTTATGATGCCCTATCTTTGATATGATGAAGCTTTAGTTTTGATGAGATACTTTATGAATTATGAGGATATTAAAATATTTTGCATATTATGATAATAAGAATAATTTGATTATTCCTTGGGATTGTGACCCAGCATCAAGCGAACCTTAGAAGATAGTTGTTGTCCCATAACTATGTTGCCACCATTGGTTTATGAATTAGCTAATGGATCCATATAGCTTAAGTTGCATGATTGACCTAAATACGTGATGTTCTCATATGGTACATGTGAATCATATACTGAAATGGGTGGTCTCCCTATAGGGTTAATAAAATTTATGTACCAAGGTAAGGTAATTATGAGGCATTTTTTGAAAAGGGTGGCATTTGATGTGCTGACAAAATACAACACTTTTGATGGTTAAACTTGGAATTTTGTGTTTTCTTAAGGCGATGTTAGTTAGTTTTATGTGTTTTTATGTATTATTTGTAGGATTCCAGGGTTGTCCATGATTTTGGGAAGAAAGTACAACAATTGCTAATTTTGATGCAGTACGAGACCCCTTACGAGTAGTGAAGTGGGTTTCATGGACAATTCTAATAAGGAGTTGATTTTCTGAAGTTGTTCTATGAAAATGCAGATGGGTCGTGTATTGGTTTACGAGTCATAGAACATGGTTCGTGTTCTTAGACCAGAGATAACAGACTTTCTAAAGATTCATCAAATGAAACCTCACTATGAGCCATAAATCATTTTATGGGTCATAAGGGGTATCGTAGATCTGAAGTCCAGCTTTCAATAACACTTTTCAAGACCCCGACTATGGGCCGTGGAATGCAATAGGACCTGAAACCAGTTCGTGAAGTGTGCCAACCCAGCTATCCTATTTTATTTAGGACTTATATTTTAAATATTAGAAATAGGTTTTTTAGGTTATTTTTGATATAGTACACAGAAAACTTGAAAATTAGGGAGAAAAACAATGAGATTGAGTAGAGCTAACATTGGAGAGTTTTGAGAAACACTTGTACTTTGATTTGACCTTTAATCTTCTGATTCTCTTTCAAGTTTGGATTTTCTTTTAATTCGATTTTGTAAGTGCTCTATTATGTTATTCCAATTCATAAGTCTTGTATCTACACAAATCATGAGTAGCTAAATCCACAACTAGGGTTGCGGGAACTATGAAGAACTAACAAGGTAAAACTGGATGAATCATAATTCTTGGAAAGTGCGCATACATGTATTAATTAACTCTTCTTTGTTTTACATGTTTTCTAATGGTGGCCAACACTAGAACCCACCTAGTGTTACTGACTGGACCAAGGTAGTAATGAATAGAAAGAAAAGATTAATTAACAAGATTCAATTGATATGATCTTATCTAATCAATGGTCCAAGGTAAATTGTACTTAGAGTAATAGCTAAGGGTTAGTAATGCACACTATGAAGATGGGAAAAGTCACATTGTGAAATTAGCCTCTCGCCTGGACCAAAGGGTTTAGTGAACTTAACTTACCTTTCTACATGCTACACACTAGAAAAGAATTAGGTTATCCAGTGATACTAAGTTAGGGATTCATGGGGAACACAATACCCTAGTTTCTCTCAATATTGATTTAACTCCTGTGTTAGTTAGGTTTACTTTTCTACTGATTATTGTATAACCCCCCTCCTTTGGGGAAGTAAGTTGGTTAATCACTGAAATTGTGTTAATTGAATTCTCCTACGTCTATGTATTCCCTTAGGTTTGACCCTAACCTTGGTTAGGTTCTATTTTGTTTTACAACGACTGCTTTATCCTCAAAAAAGAGGTGTAACTTGGGCGATATCAAGATTTTAGCACCATTGTCGGGGAATATGGCTAGACTTGGTTAATTCAAAGTTATTTAAGTATTAATCCTTGTTTCACTCATATAATAGTTTTGTTATTTTTGTTCTTTTTGAGGTTGTAAGTGTAGTGTAAACCCAACACGCGAACTTAAGGTAGACCCTTGACTCCATTTGACTTAGAGATCCATAGAATATGTAGAAGAATGACCTATGATAATGCCAATAATGTTGCTAATGCAGCTCTGAATAGGAATGACAATGAGAATGCTGACCATGAGAACCTACCTCTATTTAAGGATATTGCTCCACATCTATAAAATTTTAATGCCAATGCTTATTAGTGGAAACAATATAGGTTAAATCCTATGGCTATAGAGGTGACTGGAGGTATTATGTTGCCACCACTACCAGCTGATACAAAGTTTGTGGTTTTGAGTTGGTTGCTTCAGATCTTGTAGAACTATGAGCTATTTGTGGGCTTACCATCGAAAGATCCTTATAGCTATCTATACAATATTACATTTGTCTGCAAAAGTATGATGGGAACACAGAATCTATCTATGAATGTTATGGGACTTCGTGTCTTCCCATTACCTCTTACAGGTAATATAACACTATGACTATCTAAGCTCCCGCAGAGTTCGATCACATGTTGGGCTAAATTGTAGAAGACCTTTTTGGAGAGGTAATTCTCTAGAATGAAGAAGCTAAGTTGAAAGATCAGATAAACAACTTAGAGCAACTTCTTGGTGACTCAATCAGTACTATATGGGAGTGGTTCACCAAATGCTTGAGGACTGTCTCGGACCACAAGATACTTGATAATGCCTTGGTGGAGTTTTTTTACCATACCTTTGATGAAAATAGTCAGGCTTGTGCAAATACTATTATAGGGGGTGTTCTTAGATTAATCATTCGTAGGGATTACAGATAGAATGGAGAGAGTTTCCAAGACTAATCATGCATGAAGGCAAAGGGATAGAGCATCTACTGAAAGTTTGTGCATTGTCAGTGTCGGTTTGGAGCAAGCTAAGATAAATAAAGAAATTATGTAAGAGATTGCCTAATTCGCACAGGTATAGAAGTGATGATGAAGAAGAATCAGGAGCAAGTCAATGTAGTAGTTCATCAGCCTCTACTTGCACCTATGTATGATGAGCCTTACTATAAGGAGGACAATTATTTTATTGCTGATCAGATAGGGCATTTCTAGACCAACGCCCAACGATCCAATCCTGACTATTGGCGCTAAGATCAAGGGAACCAAGGTTGAAACTTCAACAAAGATGTAGCTTTCAGGGATAACCATGGAGGATACTAAGACCAGAATAGGGTCCAAGATAGAGAAGCAGATTGGGGTCGCAAAGATGGTTACAGAAATAGTCCACATGTGCCACCAAATAACTGTGATGCAGGTGCGAGTAGCTCAAGAATTAAAGAGATGTTTGATCGCCTGTTAAAGAAAGATGAGACACAGGATGAGATTCCGAGAGGGATGAAATCTAAGATTTCCAGCATTAACTAGAAAATTAAGTCTCATTCTGTTGCTATCAAACAACTTGAGTAATAATTTCGTCAAGTGTCAACTCAACTTAATCAGCAACAGTGAGGTACACTACCTAACAATATAGTTTAGAATACTAAGAATGAAGGGCAGCGCATGATGGTTAATTCTTGGTGGCAAGAGCACCATTGATCCTCCTATGCTAGTTGGCAAGGATGATATTCAAGAGGAGATAATTGCGGCAAAAAATGCCAATACCAGAGATGATCATGGCAAAGATGAGGTGAGTAAAGCTATTGATACACCACAGATGTTGAAGTCCATTCCTAGGCCTTCTCCTCTCTTCCCTTAAAGTATCAAAAAGAAGAAGGAGGAAGGAAATTTCAAGCACTTTCTCTCTATGTAGAAATAACTCTCCATCAATATTTCATTAAGGCATTGACGAAGATGCTAGGGTATGAAAAGTACATGATGATCCAGGTTATAAAACATTGCACTGTAAGTCAGAAGCTTTCTCAAGATCTTTAACATTGCAGTGTGATTGCTACGAGGTCCTTGGTTCAAAAGCAATAAGATCCTGGCAATTTTACCATACCCTGCACCATCAGAGATATGGAGTTCACAAGGGTGTTATGTGATCTAAGTGCCAACTTAAATCTGATGCCCCTTGCAGTCTTCAAGAAGCTAGCCCCTACTTCAACGAGCATGCAGTTGTTGATGGTTGATTGCAATGTGAAGAAGCCTATAGGGATAATATATGATGTCTTGGTCAAAGTAGAAATGTTCATATTCCCCGCAAACTTATGATCTTAGATTTCAAAGTCAACTTCAACGTCCCAATCATGTTGGAAAGACAATTCCTCACTACTGGTCGAGCACTAGTGGTTATAGAAGCTGGTTAACTCAGGTTCATATTGAATGACGAAGAAGTTGTCTTCAATATCTATTAGTCTATGAAAAGTCTAGATGATTTGAAGAACAAAGTTTGGGAAATTAGTGAAATCTGAGTAACCAATTAGTCCAAGTCATGTCGTGACAATGAATCAGGTGCTACTTGGGAGGAAACCCAAGCTTCTTGATGTAATAGTTGTAGTTGTAGCTTTATCTTCAGTTTTTGGACTCATTAGTAGTTTATTTTCTTGATTTTGGTTGTAATCTAGGACATTAGGCTGGTTACATATAGGGTAACAGTGTGTTCTATGAAGCATGTGCAAGTAAATGGCTAAGTCAACCACTCTTGGCTAAGAAGGGCATCAGCAAGTGCCTCTACGACTAGTTCTACGGGTCGTAAATCACTTTACAAATCGTACACCATCTTGCAGATATTTCCAATGAGCAAAAAGTTTTGTACTCTAGTCCATAAGCCAACTTTATGATCTGTAGATTAAACTATAGGTCGTGAATAGGGCATGTCGACCCCAGGTAAGTTTTCTAAACTTTTACTAAGTGTAGAGGTCTCTACAACCAATTTTATGAGTTGTACTTTAGTTTACAACTCGTAGAATAGTCCATGAAACCCAGTTGTAAAAACTAGGGTTTGGATGTTCTACCAAATCCCAGTTCAAGAGCTGTAAAACACTCTACCGCCCATAATCAAGGTTTTGAAGAGTCCTGGCCCATCAGATTTTGCTTGACCCAATCAATGTATAAATAATAGGATCAAATTATTTTGATCCTATTTTAGCCCTTATTTATAAAAAGTGCCCAGCCATACCACAACTAACATTGTCCGATCATCGACAGCGACTTCCCTCTATTTTTAGACAAAAATTTTTGACAACCTAGGGTTTAGTGTCCCATCACCTCCTTCATCTTCTACAATCTAATCACACAAACTTGTAAGTTTTTGCTTAACTAAATGCCTTTAATATATCTATATTTGTATGATTAAATTGAATTTTTTTGGGAACGATTGTGTTAGATATGAAACCTTATGTTAAAATAGTCATTGTGATAATCAAATTATGGTTGCCCATGTTTGAATATGTATATCGAACCAGAATGTGGTATAGTTGCCTTTGTCCATGTTTGGTTGAGTATCTTTGGTGCCCACGTAATCACTTACCATGTAATTAAATTTATTGTATGTGTGATATGTGTGATGGCATGGGAGCATAATTTTGATGATAAGTCATTCATACGAGGTCGAAAGGATTGGGGAAGCATGTCTAATTATATTCTATGGGGTACATGTGTTGACTAGCATGTTGAACTATTAGTTATTGTGTTAAAATCATATGGTTGTGTGTGTATTGCTTTAATGCTGTTAGAATAAGTTTGAAAAAGTTGTATGGGGTCCATTGTGATGGACTTAGAAACTCAAGTGACTGAGTTTTTGGGTCTACGAGTGACTTTTATGGCCCGTGGACCATGCCATGAGTCGTAATTGCCCCTCATATATGATTCTAGAAATCTAAAATTTCTAAGCACCCATCAGTCGAGACCTTCTACGAGTTGTAGAACACTTTACGGCTTGTTGAATGATCTTATAGACCCCTGCTTGAGATAAATTCAAACACTGGAATCCTCTATGACTCATAAAATATTAAGAGTCATACCTAGTCTTGTAGACATTTCCAGTAGATAAAAATTTTTGTGACCACTATTTTACGAGAGCTTTCTATGGCTTGTAGTTTCTACTACAGCCCATGGAAGTGCTTTTGTAGACCATTCTGCAACTAATTCCTAGTTGTTTTTGCATTTTATCTTTTGATCAAAAGTGCTACACTAAGTGCTTAATTGTTCATATTTCAGATACTATGGCCCTGAAAGCTAAACGTGATGATATTAGGGCCTTATAGAGAAGGTTCAGGGATGAACCCTCAGATGATGAGCAGACCCTCACACTGAGTGTTCACTGGAGGACCTTGGCATCCATCCAGACCCGGAGGCTGCTAGGCCTCAGACGGGAGCTGCCACTACGCTGGGTAGACTTAGGCTCTTATCATTTGTACTCCACATCAGAGATGATGACAGGAGCAACTCTATTTAGATGAATCTATCCAAAGTGGAGTCCATCTCTGAGTTAGGCTCTAGTGACAAATTAGAGAGAAAGTTCTCCATAGTACCTCTATCATCACCATCTACATTAGATGCTCTTACTAGTTGGTGTTATGTCAATCGCATGCAGGATATTTATATGGAGGATGTGCAGAATAGAGAGCAGGTCAAGCTAGTCCGCCCCATTTATGATGAGCCTCAAGTCAATCTAGATAGACTTGACAGTATCCTCAGTCTCCAAGACACGATGATCTAATACAAGCTTCAGTAGCTGACCCAATCACTCAGGTGATACTCCCCGACTATTGTGAGGAAGTCCTATGCGTCATATACAACCACTATTCATTATACTCTTCCCAAGGAGAAGAAGCCCTTTACTCAGTTGAGACTGCCTGAGATTAGAGTGAGTTGCTGATAGGTGGATGTTTTGGAGACCACCAACTACCATATGCTATTTGGGGTAGAGTTCCATACCCCTAGATCCAGAGTTGAGTTCAACTATAGAGTGGGGCAGATAAGGAACCTGCTGGTGAGAGAGATGCAAAGTGCAAAGCCAACTTAATGAGATAGATGGCTGGTTCTATTATTGACCAGGGTCCAAAACCTGCATGGGATGCCACTGACCCAGAGCCTATTGTCAAGGCTTCACTCAGATTCCCCATCATGTTTTGTGGGAGGTTTTCAGATTATGTATCTAGTTGACACTTACTGATAATACCTTAAGGCCGAAGAATGCAGTGCTTATTGCTAGCATCTTAGCTGGTTGTGAGATTGATTGGGCTAGCCTTATTACTAAGCAGATTCATAAGGCTTCCCTGAAGAGATCCAACTCCATCCCCTTTCCTTGCTTTATGTACAAGCTCTATTTAAAGTCAAGTGTGGAGAGCCTATAGCTACTGGACTGGCAGATCGAGGCCCACAATACCTTAGATGCCAGCCTGATTAAGGCTGAGAAGAACTCGATGGAACTCTGCTGAGCATAGCACTTGCCTACTCATATGCCAGAGATGTTTTCCCTAGTGCCACTGCTTGAGGTTCCACACACCACTACCACTCCTGCTGCTACTAAGCATAGGCCTCCACAGCTCGAGGCAGATAAGAAGAGTTGGCCAACTACTTTTGTCCCTGCACCATAGGCCATATCACCACAAGCTGCACCTGTGGGCATGGTTTATGTGTCTGTTGTATCTATCTAGGCCATAGTGAAGAGGTTATCACATACTGAGTCAAAGTTGACTCAGCTAGCTTAGCAAATTAAGCCATGGGTCTGTTAGACAATTTCAGACTCGGAGGTTCGCATACAGGCATACACAGTCACCACTATTGAAAACCATCTCTCTGCCATAGATGCCTACATTAATGCCTTCAAGGCGAGGGTACCATAAAATCTGAGCATGGCTTGACCAGCAGACTTTACGGTCATCTAGATGGAGATCCAGCAACTCTAGGCTGATATAATAGTAGCACTGGCAGCAGCGGTGGCACTACCAGATACCATGACCCAGGTGTTGGTAGTAGATCTTTTTGCTCCTAATGAGCCTATCAAACCTTTCCACGGAAACAGGCCCTACTCGAACGATGATGCTGATGTTATACAATTTTATATGGGGCTAATAAAGGAGGAAGAGCTCGATCTTGTCTTGAGAGATTTGAGACAAGAGATAGAGATATGACGAGCTCGTGAGGTAGAGCAGGTGAGGGGTGTTGGCCCCTCCAAATGGGGGACTACTACTTAGGAGGCCACCACGCAAGGCGAGGGTGGTCAGACAGCCACACACCAGCGCTTACGCTCCCAGGTATAATTTTTGATCCATTATACTTTAGTTTTTCTATATTGTGTGCATTGGAGACAATGCACCTCTTTTTTGATAGGATGTGGGAAGTTATGGGCCTCAATGAAGTCTGAGTAGCTTGGGTCCATAACTACCCCAATATTTGTTCCTATGATTTTCTTGCTTGTGTTCTTTTTCTACATGGATATTTATTGTTTATAGACTTGCATGATTAGTATGTTTTAGATAGTATTTATAGCATATAGTACTAATACATGTGGCATGTAGCATGCTTTTGTGTTTTGTTTGAAAAATGATACCCACCAAAATTTTGATTAGTTAGTTTAGATATCAAAAATGTATGTTTAGGTGTGTTGACAATTATTTTTTATACAAGTGAGGATAAATTAAGATAAAAAGCATGATCTGAGAGTTTTTTTATTGATAATGTAGTTAGTGTCATGGGAGTGTGAGATTAAATTACTTAATTCATATATTGTGTGTTAATTCAGAACTTGCCTTATTACACTAAGTTAGACTGTAGATTAATAAGATTAGGAAAGGATTTTAGATCATTATTTTCAAAAAGTCCATTTATCCAAAATAAACAACCAAAATTGAGTATATCCCTTGATCCTAACGTTTGAGACTAACATTACCTATTATTTGAAAACGCCTAATTAGCCTAGCCTTGTTAGTTGTAAAATCCTGAAATTAGCCCCGGTCCTTGAACATTATATACCTTGACTGAAGCAAAAAACCTAAGTTGAGAGTGGCTGCCAAACGTGGGCCTGGTTCTTAGGACGAATAATGTGCACCTCCACTCAGGCCAAAAGTCTAAGTTGAGGGTGCCTTATGTAAGGGTGAAACACAAAAATGAGGGGAAAAGTTAGCGATATAGATAAAAGGAGAAAAATCATGTACTGGGTGCAAAAAATATAATTGGTTCCTTATTTGTGAGTTCAAAAGAAAAGTGAATTGTAAAAGCAAGGCAAAAGCCAAAAAATGAAAAGAAAGCACCCAAGAAAGCTTGAAATAGGAGAAAGGGAGAATGAGATGAAAATAATAGTGTTGGTAGTGCAAAAGTGTAGGAAAATGCACAAGGAGGGCCTTAGTCATTATGTTCCCATAATGCCATACCTAAGCCCCCTGACTTACATTACAAGCCTTAAAGTCCTAAAGTGATCCTAGTCCAAGTAGTTGAAAGTCTGAGTCATCAATATAGCAGCAAGCCTATGGTATTAGGCAGGACATATGAATATCTTTTGTGAGGGTGAGTGATTTTGCAAAGTCCCAAGGTTATACATGAAAACATCATTATGGGTGAGATATGGGACTTCTTTCTGTGAGAGCACTTGCATTGCATTGTTAGCATTAGATTTATTCAATGATTATGGATTGTTAATAGTACCTCACTTGTCATAGTTATGTTGTCACATGTACTAGTTTGTATTGGTTTTGTTAGATGGCTATCTAATTCTATTTTGAAAAAGTGGTTTGGGTATCTGAGTTTAAGTTTGATATAATATATGCCATTGGGTTGTGGTCTATATGTTACTGTATTATTTACATTGCTTAAGTTAGTCGCTTGAGGACAACCAACAATTTTAAGTTGAGGGTGTTGATATGCTGAAAAAATACAACACTTTTGATACTTAAAACTTGGAATGTTATGTGTTCTTAATGCAATGTTAGTTGGTTTTATGTGTTTTTGTGTCTTATTTGTAGGATTCTAGGGTTCAGCTTGATTTTGGGAAGAAAGTGCAGAAGTTGCTGATTTTATTATAGTATGAGACCCTTTACAGGGCATAGTTCACTTTACTGGCCGTGAAGTAGGTTTTGTTGACAATTCCAATAAGTGGTTAACTTTGTGAAGTTCTACGAACATGCAGATAGGTTGTGGATTGTTTTATGAGTCGTAGAACATGGTTCGTGCCCTGAGGACTAAAGATAAGGGACTTTCTGAAGATTCATCAGACGAAACCCCAGTACGAGTCGTAAATCACTTTATGGGTTGTAGAGGGGTTACGATATAATGTCCAATTTTCCAACAACACTTTATGAGACCCCAATTTTGGGCTGTGGAATTTAATATGACTCGTAAACCTGTTCGTGAAGCATGCCGATCTAGCTATATTATTTTTGTTTAGGACTTGTATTTTAAATATTATAAATACATTTTTTAGGTTATTTTTCATATAGTACACAGAGAACTCGACAATTAGGGAGAAAAATAGTGAGATTGAGCAGAGGTAAAATTGGAGAGTTTTGAGAAACACTTGTACTTTGATTTGATCTTTAATCTTGTGATTCTCTTTGAAGTTTGGATTTGCTTGTTCAGTTCAATTGTGTGAGTGCTCTATTATGTTTTTCTAATCCATTTGTCTTACATCTACACAAATCATGAGTAGATAAATCCATAAGTAGGGTTGTGGGAACCATGAAGAACTCACAAGATACAACTCGATAAATCATAATAATTGGAAAGTTGGTATCATATAGTACTAATACATGTGGCAAAGTTATTTTGGAAAAAATAGAACTCCCATATTTACTTTATGCACTTTTGTTTCGAGAAGTATGCATGTATTAATTAACTCTCTTCATTTTGCATGTTTTCTGATGGTGGCAACCATTAGAACCCACCTAGTGTTACTGACATGACCAAGGTAGTAATGAATAGGAAAAAAGATTAATTAATAAGATTTGATTGATGTGTTCACATCTAATCAACCGAACTGGGCCAAGGGGAGGTTATACAGAGACTAATAGGTAAGGGTTAGTAATTGATGAGTCGTAGAAATATGACATGTATAATACTTTAAAAAAAAAAGAATTTTTGTACGCTCTCAAGCAAACTTGTTATTTTGATTTTTGTTTTTATTGTTTTTCAGGAAAAAAACTAAGGCATGGAAGAAATGATAACATGAAGGAAAAATGATGAAAAAGAGCGCAAATAGGAGCTGAAATGGACCCAAGTGTGGGCATACAAGGGCCTACATGGTTCGTGTACATCCACACGGACCGTAAGGCCCATCATGGCCTCACACTTGGCTGGTGGCATTGGCTAGTTGGTGAAGCCAAGTCCCACAGCATGTATCAAGACCGTGGGACGTCATACAGATTGTTATGGTGTTTGCTAAGGTGATGTGAAAGAGTAGGCCATCGAACGTTGGAAGATTTTGGACAAGTAGGACGACACGGAATGGTTACGGACCGTTGGGAGTCAGACAGGTTATGTAGCTGATTGTCAATATGACGTGATGAGGACACCATCAAAAAGCAAGAAAAATAACTCAAAGTGGAGCTAGACGGGTCATTAAACGGATCGTGTGATAAACCATGATCTGTGAAGGGTTGACGTGTGGAAGAAGTTGAGTGAAAAATTATCGTGTGGAAGAAGTTGAGTGAAAAATTATGAAGCATAATAGAAAGTCTGTTTCAAGGACCATCGTACTCCACATGGACCATCTTCCCTAGCATGTAGTAGTACATGAGGAGCAGTGAAAATGAGGCTAAGGACATCTACACAGACCGTTTGATAGACCATATACCGTCACACGGGCCATGTGGTGCCCCGTGTCCATGCCGATGAATTTTTCCTATTTTAACTAGGACTAGGTTTTCTGTATATATAAATAGGTATTTTATTTCATTTTTAGTTAGTCTTGGATGGCTAGAGCTAGAGAACATTGAAAAATATTATTTTCTTAGAATTTCACAAGATTTTGGGATTTTGCTTATCGAATTCAAGCTTGTAGCTTGTCGCTTATCGATTAGTCAATAGTAAGTCTTTCTATTATGAATTCGTTATATCGTTACAAGTTTTATTCCTTGAATATATTAGGCTAAACCCATAACTAAGGTTGTGGGAATCATGACAAATCAATAAGATAGACGAATATGGGGTAAGTCTCGGAATTGATTATTGTATATATCGTAGTAATCTTTGTTTTAATTTCTTCCTTGGTGAGTCAACGCATTAGGGTAAGCCTTTATTTTTTACATACCCGAAAGGGATGTTTTGATTAGGAAAAGATTTCTATGATGGATATTCGAGGTTTTTAACCTGGTCTAAGTATATGAGACCAAAAGGTGAGAGTATTATGGGATAAACAACAAGGGTTAATATGTAGACATTCTGAGACCGAAAGGTGATGAATGATAGGCATTTAAGAGGGGCTGAAAGGTGAATTAGATGTTACATAACTTATTAGATCTTATATGGGTAATCATGAACAAGTTTACCACTAGATTCGGCTATCGCATTAGGTGTTATGGGGAACACAATCCTAGCTTCGCATAAAATGTTTGAAATCTAGTAGTTCTTACACTCATTTATTGCATTCCTTTAAGTAAGTTATTTTGGAAAAAATAGAACTCCCATATTTACTTTATGCACTTTTGTTTCGAGAATAGATATTACATCTGGAAATGGTGCTAATAGGTATATTCTCACGCATTCCCTATGGGAATGACCTCAAACTCTGGTTGAGTTCTGCATTTGATCAACGACCAATTTACTATTCCATTTGGAGTGTAAATTTAGGCATATGATATTTGGGAGACGTTGCCGGGGAATATGATGACGTAATAGTCTATTAGTTTCTATTTTTAGTTTGTAATACTAGTCCCTAATTTTACTTTTGTTTCTTGGTAAAAAGCTAGCGTTGCATGTCAAAGACCCGTAGTAAGGGTGAAGCACTTGTTCCCTTTAACCCCGAGCTCTAAATTGCAGAACCTATAATGATTCTTGTACAGGTCCTGCACTTTTGTGACGAAGTAGATTATTGATACTACTTGTGTGGGGTCATACATGTCTAGGACTTTCTTGGACATCATGGTGATCTTAGACCAGGTAGCCAAGAATAACAGGGTATGGTACACTAGAGATGGACACTTTTGGGGCTCATCTTTGAAATGACGGAGAAGCAGCGATGAAAGGAGAAGTAACAAGATCAAGACATGGCACACATGAAGACCCAACTGGACTTGCTGGCAAAGCGTTTTTTAGAAGGAGCAGAAAAGGTAAAAGCTGTAGATATAATGCCTAGGCACGATGAGTACGGCTACAACTTTGATGAGGAGGAAAACTTCTTAGGCAGCCAAGGGGGTTACCGGCCATACAGTGTTGGTAATCAAGGTCGAAACTATAGTCGTGATCAAAATTATCAAGGAAACTAGCATAACAGAGATGGTTATAGGAACTATAAGATTCAGAACGATAGTGGTGGAAACTCAAAGTTATAAGAAATGATAGCAAAATTAATTTGTAAGGTTGAGTCCACGGAGGTAGGGATGCAAGATATAAAGGGGGAGATATCAAATGTTTGACAATTGGTCGACTTGCATTCCACCTCAATCAAGTAATTAGAGCAGCAGATGGGTCAATTGTCAACAGCCATAAACCAATGAAAAGTTGGGTCACTGCCGAGAGATGGTATTCAGAACCTGAAGAACGACAGTCATTGCATGGCAATAACCACGATAAGAGGTAAGGTACTCTCTGACCCTGTGGTGTCCACTAATACAGGTTTGGAGGATGCTAAAAGAAAGATGCCTAACCCCATGGAGGAGCATGTCGATGACTTGAGTAAGGAAGTGGAAGTAACACCAGCAGTGTCGCAAGTCACTAAGGAGCCTGAGTTGACACCAACAGTGACACAACTACTGCCAGCCATTCCTAAGCCACCACCACCATTCCCACAGAGATTGCAAAAAAAGGTTGAAGATGACAAGTTTCAGAAGTTCTTGTCTATATTGAAGGAGATTTTAGTGAATATTCCTCTAGTGGAAGCACTTGAGCAGATGCTAGGCTATGCTAAGTTCATGAAAGACTTAGTGACTAAGAAAAGGATAGCCATAATCGAGCCGGAAATCAATCTCTACCACTGTAGCACCATCATCACAAGATCTCTTGTAGAAAAGAAGGAAGATTCGAGAGCTTTCACCATCCCATGTATCATTGGAGCATTTGATTTTGCTAGAGCTCTCTGTGATCTGGGTGCCAGCATCAACTTAATGCCGCTGGCGGTCTGTAGGCAGTTTTGCTTAGGAGCCCCCATACCCATTACAATGTGGCTACTCATGGCAGATAGATCGGTAAAATGACCCATGAGGATTCTATGCGATGTTCTGGTTCCTATGGGTTGGTTCATCTTCTGGCAGACTTTGTTGTTCTGGATTGCCAGAGACCATTTTTTACCATAGGGCATTGGTGAACGTGGACTGAGGTGAGCTGACATCTAGACTCAATACAGAAAAGGTGAAGTTCAATGTTTGTGCTGCAATAAAGCAACCTAAAGAGGTGGCAGTGATTTCCATCATAGACGTTGAAGATGATTGTCTGTCTGAGATCCTGCTTGAGGAAATGATGAGTATAGACATACTAGCAATAGTGTTGATGAACTTCCTAGATGATGGTATTAGTGGGTACGTCGACGCTGTGAATACAATGCAAGGTAGGGGCACTAGGCCATTTGTCCCCAGAAACTTAGACATAGATCTATAGAACAAGTCTATACCAACTGCTAAACCATCCATCGAGGAGCCTCTAGCTGTAGAGCTCAAGGAGTTACCCCAACACCTCAGGTATGTATTTTTAGGAACTGACAACACTCTTCTTGTGAATATAGCTGCAGATCCTCATAAAAATCAGGTAGAGGCATTCATGGGGGTCCTCCAGATGTTCAAGCGAGCAATTGGTTGGACCATTGTAGATATCATAGGGATTGCCCCAGGGATATGCCCGCATAAGATAAAATTGGAGGATAACTGTGTGCCCAGTATTGAGCATCAGCACAAGCTAAACCCACCTATGCAAGAGGTGGTGAAAAAAGAGATCATCAAGAGGCTGGATGATAGGGTGATATACCTCATTTTTGATAGCAAGTAGGTTAGTCAGTGTAGTGTGTCTCAAAGAAATAAAGCATGACCGTGGTTGCCAATGACAAAAATAAGTTGGGGCCATCAAGACCTGTGACTAGACGATGAATATGTATGGACTACCAAAAGCTGAATAAATGGACCTTGAAGGACCATTTCCCTATGCCTTTCATAGACTAGATGTTAGATAGGTTAGAAGGTAATTAAGAAACTACCACCCCCCGTATTCGTAAAAGGGTTCTGGAGTTTCCTTGGGATGCTGGATTTTATTGCCAATTTATCAAAGACTTCTCTAAGATTGTAAATCCCTTATGCAAGCTATTGGAGAAGGATTAAAAGTTCCACTTTAATGATAGCTGCAAGCATGCCTTTGAGACTCTAAAGCAAAAGTTGATTTTTGTGCCTGTGGTAGTTGCCCCTAACTGGACTGCACCGTTTGAGGTAATATGTGATGCAAGCAGGATTGTATGGCTTTGTGCTTGGATAGAAGCATAACAAGATCTTTCACTCGATATACTACGCCAACAAGACCCTCAATGATGTTTAAAAGAACTATATAGTGACTGAGCAGGAATTGCTGGCTGTGGTATATGCATTCAGCAAGTTCTGGGTGTACTTATTGGGCACCAAATCAGTAGTGCACACCAACCATGCAGCCTTGAGATACCTTATAGCTAAGAAAGATGCTAAGTTACGGTTGATCAGATGGATTCTCCTGCTGCAAGGTTTGAGTTTGAGATCCTAGATAGAAAAGGATCTGAGAACCAAGTAGCAGACCACTTGTCCAGATTGGAGGATGAGTCAAGAATGAAGGATTGGTTAAACATCAATGATTCCTTTCCCGATGAGCAGGTATTGGCAGCTTCTGTTGACCTCATTCCTTGGTTTGCTGATTTTGCTAATTTTCTGGTGAGTGATATTATGCTAGAGGTCCTTAACCTTCACCAAAGAAAAGAGTTTCTGTTTGATATATGCAGATACTTCTAGGATGACCCGTACTTGTTCAGAACATATACAAATAGAGTAATCAGGCTGTGCATTCTAGAGGCGGAGATATTGAGCATAATGGAGGCCTGTCACTAATCCTCCATGGGGGTCATCATGGTAGGGCCAGAATGGTGAAGAATATTCTCCAATGTGGGTACTACTGCCCACCATCTATAAATATGCCCATGACTTGGTGCTTAGGTGTGATCAGTGCCAACGACAGGGTAACATCTCCAAGCGCCAAGAGTTGTCCATGACCCCTATTCTTGAGGTAGAGTTTTGACGTCTGGGGCATTGATTTCACGGGCCCATTTATGAGTTCTTATGGAATTAAGTACATCTTGGTAGTGGTGGAATACGTCTCCAAATAGGTGGAGGTGACGGCATTACAAAACAATGAGAGCAAAAGTGTTGTCCAATTTCCGAGGCAGAATATCTTTTCAAAATTTGGGATACCCAGAACTAACATTAGTGATGGGGGTTCCCACTTCTATAATAAGGTTTTTTGTACGATGCCACAATAGCACAAAGTTACCACACCTTATCACCCGCAGACTAGTGGACAGGTTGAAGGTCAAACAAGAAGATCAAGGAAATCCTTACCAAGTCTGTGAATGCTACACGGACAGATTGGGCGAGAAAGCTAGATGATACACTTTGGGCCTATAAGACAGCTTATAAGACACCCATAGGTATATCTCCATATCAGTTGGTGTTTGGTAAAGCCTATCATCTGCCTGTGGAGTTAGAGTACAAAGCACTTTGGGCTTTAAAGAAGCTTAACATGATTTGGGAGGAGGCTACTGCCTTAAAGCTTAACCAACTCAATGAGTTGGATGAGTTTCGCCTCCATAAATATGAGAGTGCAGCACTGTACAAACAGAGGATGAAGGTCCAATATGACAAGTATATTGTGCAATGAAGCTTTGATATTAGTGACAAGGTCTTACTGTACATTTCCAGGTTGAGACTCTTCCCAAGCAAGATCAAGTCAAGATGGTCTAGCTCATACATGATCAAGCAGGTATTTCCCTATGGTGCAATTGAACTACAATTAGAGAATAAGGATCGATTCAAGGTAAATGGGCAGCAAGTGAAGCAATATGTGGGTGCAACAGAAGAGGCCTCAGAAATAGAGGTCTTACTCCTTGACAAAGTTTGAGTAGTCAAGGCAATACATTGTGCCGTGATATTAAATCATGCGCTCCATGGGAGGCCACCCATGCGTTTTAATTTAACAAAAAAATACAAATAATTTAAAAGTAGTTTACTTTATATGTCATGCAAGTTGGTGCTTTTGGTTTATGTTTCCAGGTGTATACAGGTGCCAGATTTAGGACAGAAGCACACATGGGGAACCAAATGTCACAATAGCTGAAAGTTGGTTGAGTGTAATCACATGGGTTGTTAAATGACCTGTCTACCCTCTCACAGCCCATGTGAGAAGCTATTGGGTAAGCTCGCATGGTGTGGGATTGTGGAATCACAAGGAATAGCTAAGTAGAGTGACATGGCAGGTCCACATAGACTGTGCAACATGTCACGGTTTGTGGTATCTACGTAAAACAAAGTACAAAAGTCAGGCACATGTTTATTTTGCTAAGGTTGGCCATACGAACGTGTATCATGGCCCGTGAGATGGTCAACGGTTCATTTAGGAGACCAACACTTGTCACGTGGGTTGCAGGTAAGTATGTTTACACACCAAGTAATGGGGGACAGACAGTCTACATGGACTGTGACATGTGTCATGGCCAGTCTAGCTATCTCTTAAGGTGCATTTGACCGGTTAATTATTGACCAAAATTCTTTTTAAATGACCCTACTTGTTCCCCCATACTTCACTTTTCACTTTCCCTTTCTCACTCTAACTCTCACGGCTCCCCCATCCATTTTCTCACCTTTTCTCTTAAAATTCCAACAAATTACCATCTTATTTGTGATGATTCGTGAGTTAATCACATGATTCATAGCTTAAACCAAGTGTAGGTATCCAGTTTTTAAAGAAACTCCTCTTTCTCATTGCTTCAAAATAAGTAAGGACCTAAATTTTCTTTCCTTGAATGTTGATTTTGGTGCTTGCATATATAAATCTTTGGAAAATAGGAGTTCTTTCTTGATTTAAAGCATCATAACTTACATTGTTAATGTTGGGCATGCATTTAGTGGTGAAAACCGCCATTGTTATGTTCTTAATGTTTAAACCATGAGAATTGAGAATTTTTGTTGCTTTTTGACATGATTGTTTGGGGAAATCGAGTTATATATGCTATGTGTTAGCAAAATCATGATTAAATGTGGTAAATGTAGATAAAAGCAGGTGTGTGTGCATGATAAGATGAAAATTATTCCAAGGGGGTTTGACGGTTGGTCACACGGCCTGTGGGCTATGTCGCACTTCTGTCATTCTTCATCGCCAAGTCCCCTCCGACGGGGTCTTTCATGGACCTGTCTCTCTACATGGGCTATGTAGGGTCCCGTGCACCCTGTTCCACCTGCATTATTTTACATAGGTTGTTAATTTTTATGTTATATATGTTCTTGAGTGCACTGGCCTTGTGATAGATCGGGTGACGCCATTCATAAGGGTTATTGTCACTTTTATGGCACAAGGGAAGCCTGAGTACCCGTTTATGTGTCAACCTACATGTGCAATAATTTTTAACGTGTATTCTTTTGTGGCACGTGCAGGTACCATGGGTCTACGATACAGCTTAGTTAGACATAGTGATAAGGATGAGCCTGTGTCCCACCTCCATGACTCCCCAACTGCATCATCTAGCAATCAGCCGGGGAGTAACTCAGGTGATGACTCCTCCAGTGGATCGGAAGTTCGCTATAGAGGCAATATCTCCCCTCACTCTCCGTGTGCTACACAGGCCTGTGCATCAGGCTATCATAGAGACCCCCAGTCTGAAGAGGGGCCTTTTCCATGAGAGTTGAGGAGGAGGCAGTTGCCCCAGAACAATAGGATACTTCAAACTAGGACAAGCAGAGGCAAACTTAGGAGGCTAAGCGTCATGAGACTGATGAGCAAGAGAACGAGGTCGAACTTTGGGACAATGATGATGAGGCCATTCATTTTTGCAGTCTCCAAGATGACAGACCCTGAAATAGAGCAGGCATTTATTGTCTATTTGAGGGGTCGATGGACAACCCCAGGCGCTAAGGACATCTACACCAATAATCTTACAAAAGGTTCTGGGGGTTCAAACAGCGGCCACTCCTTCCAGAGGTTCGAGTAATCACTGACCAACATGATAGAGTTCCAGACATCAGAGATACTTTTCATTCATGTTAGTTTGGCTGGATGGCCCAACCACCAGGGTACTACGGGCCCGCCATTGTTGAAGAGTTCTATTCTAACTATGCTGCTAGCCTCCTAAATTTGGTGGAAGGGATCCAATTAAGAAAGGTGAAGAGGCAGGTCTCTTTTACTAGGTCCCTGAGGTCACATATAACTTCCAACTATGCCGCCAGCCTCCTCAATTCGGTGGAAGGGACCAAATTAAGAAAGGTGAAGAGACAAGTCGCTCTTACTAGGTCTATGAGGTCACATGTATTAGTGCATAGTACATGATGAATATATATCAGAAACCACCATTAACTAGTTCCTATTTGGGCTAGACTACCAAGCTCCTCTAGATGCCAAATTTATGGAGAGACATATATGTAAATAATGGATGCAATACAGATGTCTGATTTGTTATCTAGGGCTACACTGTTAGGATGGATAGCAGAGCGAATAGCCATTCAGGGGGCAGAGGTGACTTGGGTGATAGACCCCAGTGTCCTATCAATAAATTATCGTTCACATTTCGTGCAAAATTTTGGTGGTTGGTGGTCGGTGGTGCGGGCTAGGCTAAGACCCACAAGTAATGGTAATACACTCCAACCTTCGCATCCTTCTTTTATAGCTTGACTGTTGTCTAGATTTGGACTAAATATAGGCTAAATTATTACTTTTGAGATGCGAGACCAAGCCTTATCTGAGAGAGCTAGCCTACCTTTCCCGTGCCTAGTTCATGTATTATGCAAACAGGTTGGTATTCCCACTATGCATTATTTAGACAAGAAGATAGCCCCCAAGGGTGTAGCCAATATTGCCTTGATTAAGGATGTCCAAAACCCACTCATGAGGAGTAGAACATATTCGTTAGGGGGCCGACTAACTTCCCATCTGCACCTCCGCAGCAAGCCTTACCATTGGGGACTACACCACCGCCTCACCATCAGGCATGACTTCTGAGTAGCCCGAGGGTATTACTACAACTCCTCTAGTGCAACAAGGGTATACATATGTATCGTATGAGTTTTTGGCTAGATTGGTGGCGGACCAGGGGCAGACACAGGCCATTATTGATCAGATAGTAGATCGGATCCCCCACGTCATCCAGTCTCATTCACAGCGGGTGGTGGACCAACGTATCGATGCCCTTAGGTGCCAAATCACCACTCTGCAGAGCCAAGTCAGTACATCAGGCTACTTTCACAGCATGTTTGGGAGTATGACTAGAGACAAAATAAAGGAACTGGTATAGACAGTGCATTGTATGAAAGCCCAAATTGCTACGTTGACTGCATAGTGCCAGGCCCCTAAACTGGCCCCACCTCTAGAATGGTGGATGAACCTATTCAATGTACCCATGGTGTCGGCTCTGGATGAGATATGGGTGTTCCAATAGGCCCATCTAATGCATCTATGCCACCCATGGAGCAGCCTCGGAGAAAGGACAAGGGTAAAAATTGGGGTCAACCACAGAGTCCTCCCAGTGACCCCCAGGGAAGGAAGACCGACTGATGCACAAGGCTGCCAGGGCTCAAATACAAAGTAGCAGCTGAACGGGCTAAACAGGAGCGGCTAGCCATAGAAGCGGTACGGGCAGGACCCTCTAATATCACCTTTGGATTGAGTATTCCATATGCTGATGAGGATACCCCTGAAGGGTCCAGTCCTACAGACACTGCTGACGCTTAAGGCTTCCTAGGTATGTTCTATCCCTCTATCTGTTCATTTAAGTGTGTTATGGTATAGTGAGGCCACTACACTATCTTCTTGGAGGGGATGGGCCATCCTGTCACTTGAGTGTTTTTCTTGCCATGTTTTGTTTCTCGCAAGTATATTATCTAGTAGAATGGGCCTATTTAGGTTGTATTGTTTGTGTAAATATAACTATCACAGAAGCCTAGGGTATGCCCTATGTTGATCTTTGTGATGTCCATGTTAACAACACTGAGTATATATGTGTTTGCATCTCATCTTGACTAACTTGCATGATTGTGACAAGTATTATATGTGTATAGCGAGTATTTTGATGAATGAAGTAGGCCTATATGAGTTAGTACCAACTAGTGTAAAAGATATGTCGTGTGTGTGTAAGCTAATTGCATAATTTTGTTGACACACTTGTGAGATAGAACTTGCCTGGTTAGTCCCACTGAAAGCTTTGAATGACTGGATTAGGAGTGGATCTTAGGCCACTATTGTTGAAAAGTCACTTAGCCAAGAAAAAAATTGAGCAACCAAATAAAATTGTCTCTTCAAACCAAAATTTGAGCCTAAATGGACCTTTTCTTTGAAATCAGTCACTTAGCCAAAAATTGACCAACCAAATAAAATTGTCCCTTTGAACCAAAAGTTGAGCCTAAATGAACCTTTTCTTTGTAATTACCCAAATTTACCTCCCCAATCTATCTGTTGATCTCTGTTTTGGCCCTGGTCTCTCCAAGGATATTGTGAACCTCCACCTAGGGCAAAAGCCTAAGTTGAGGGTGGCTTATGTTGGCGCTGATTCTTTAGAAAGATATTATGAACCTTGACCCAAGCCAAAGGCTTAAGTTGAGGGTGGCAAGTACAAGAGGAACAAAAAACTGAGTGTGGAAATAAATAAAGTGATAAAAGAGAAAAAGAAATGGGTTATGACTGTGAACAAAGAATGAGCAAAAAAGAAAAAGAATAAAAAATGAGTCAATGAGCACAAAAATTATTTCCTATGCTATAGAAAGTGGAAAAATTGGGGCAAGAAAAGTTAGTGACAAAGAAGCAAATGGTTGGCTTGAAGCAAGTGTCTAGGAGAGGCCGTTTAGTCACTTTAATCCTAAATATACCTCACCAAAGCCCGAGCCTACGTTACAAACTGAAAAAAAGTCCTAATGTGATCCTAAAAAGGTCATTCAAGAGTTAAGGTAGTGAAAATAAGGGCAAGTTCATGATCAAGGCATGTGTGTCAATTGGAAGCCATTTTTGAGAGTGAGTGACTATACTCCAGTCTCTATTTTACAAGCTTACATTGCGTGTGAGACTTTTTTATGGTGGGGGCATAATCTTTTACATCAGTTGATTGCTAACTTAACTGGGGTCGCTTTATTCATGATCATATGTTGACTGACCATGCATGCATAATGATTGCCTTGATCTTTATGGGTCCGTTTGGGGTATGAACACATTCTTGAACTTGTTAGCAGGGCATATGCGTTGAAAAAATTGTAGGGCAATTCATAATCTGAGTGAACATGTGTTTATGTATTTTTTGGTTGAGTTGTTATTGCTAGAGGACAAGCAATCATTCTAAGTTGAGGGTGTTGATGAGTCATAGAAATACGACTTGTATAACACTTTAAATAAAGAATTTTTGTGCATTCTCAAGCAAACTTATTATTTTGATGCTTGTTTTTGTTGTTTTTCAGGAAAAAAAACTAAGGCATGGAAGAAATGAGAACATGAAGGAAAAATGATGAAAAAGAGCACAAAGAGGAGCCAAAATGGATCCAAGTGTGGGCATACGGGGGCCTACACGGCTCGTGTACCTCCATATGGACCGTGAGGCCCATTGTGGGCTCACACTTGGTGGATGGCATTGGCTAGTTGGTGAAGGCAAGTTCCACGACTCATATCACAGACTATGGGATGTCAAATAGATCGTTATGGTATTCGTCAAAGTGATGTGAAAGAATAGGTTATCAAAAGTTGGAAGATTTTGGACAAGTGGGATAACATAGAACGGTTCACGAACCATTTGGAGTCAGACGGGTCATGTAGCTGACTGTCAATATGACGTGATGAGGACACCATCGAAAAGTAAGCAACATAACTCAAAGTGGAGCCAGACTGGTCATAAAATGGACAGCATGACAAACCACGGTCCGTGAAGGGTCGGCGTGTGAAAGAAGTTGGGCGAAAAATTGTGAAGGTACAACAGACGGTCTGTTTCCCGGATCATTGCATTCCACATGGACCATCTTCCCTAGCGTGCAGCAGTACATGAGGAGCAGTGAAGATGAGGCTAAGCACATATACGCGGACCATTTGACAGACCGTATACTGTCATAGGGGCCGTGTGATACCCCATGTCCATGCAGATGGACTTTTCCTATTTTAATTAGGATTAGGTTTTCTTTATATATATAATTAGGTATTTTATTTCATTTTTAGTTAGTCTTAGACGGCTAGAGCTAGAAACATTGAAAAATATTATTTTCTTAGGGATTTGACAAGATTTTGGGATTTTGCTTATCGAATTCAAGCTTGTACCTTATGGCTTCATCGATTAGTCAATAGTAAGTCTTTCTATTATGAATTCTTTGTATCATTGCGAGTTTTATTCCTTGAATATGTTAGGCTAAACCCACAACTAGGATTATGGGAATCATGACAAATCAATCAGATAGGCGAATATGGGGTAAGTCACGGAATTGATTAGCGCATATATCGTAGTAATCTTTGTTTTAATTTCTTCCTCAATGAGTCGACGTGTTAGGGTAAGCCTTTATTCTTTGCATGCCCAAAAGGGATGTTTTGATTAAGAGAAGATTTCTATGATAGAAATTCGAGTGAGAGTATTCTGGGATAAACAACAAGGGTTAATATGTAGATGTTCTAAGACCGGAAGATCATGAATGATATGCATTTAAGAGGAACCGAAAGGTGAAGTAATGTTACATAACTTGTTAGATCTTATATGCGTAATCATGAATGAGTTTACGACTAGATTCGGTTATCGCATTAGGTGTCATGGGGAACACAATCCTAGCTTCGTATAAGCTATTTGAAATCTAGTATGTTTGTTTGAAACAAAATCTGAAATCCCTATATTTACTTTATGCACTTTTGTTTTGGGAATAGATATTACATCTGGAAATGATGCTAATAGATATATTCTCACGCATTTCCTATGGGATCAACCTTAACTCTAGTTGAGTTCTATATTTGATTAACGACCGCTTTACTATTCATTTTGGAGTGTAGATTTAGGCGTATCAGTAATCTATACTATGGATATGGGCCAAGTAATGTTGTGAAATTCACCTCTATGGTATACTTAACTTACCGTCCTATATGCTACGCTCTAGAAAAGAATTAGATTATCCAGTGATACTAAGTTAGGGACTCATAGGGAACATAATACCCTAGTTTTTCTCTATATTAATTTAACTCCTGTGTTAGTTTAGTGTTCTATTGACTATTGTAAACCTCCCCCCCTTGGGGAAGTAAGTTGGTTAATCACACAAATTACATTAATTGAATTCTCCTAAGTCTACGTGTTCCTTTGGGTTCGACCCTAACATTGGTTAGGTTCTATTTCTTGACAATGACTATTTTATCCTGAAAAAGGAGGTGTAACTTAGGCCACATTAATGTTCTTATAAGATGAGTGTTTGGTTTACCCCGACACGGTAGACCACCCATAGTCCAATGTGGAGTGAACATCAGGATTACAAGTAGTAGTTTAGTTAGTCTAACATTTCGGTTAGGTCCTTTCCCATCTATGTATGATATGACATATGATTTGGGAAACAACCCGAAAAAGTGCTCGAAAATATGCCTCAAAAGTGCCTAGAAATGTAATTTCCATATATCTCAAAATTCATGCATGACATCAAATATCTCACTTTATATTCTTGTTTAGGTGGTCAAAATTAGGGAAATAAGGGTTTAACCCCAATTTTAGAGAAAAAGATTAGCAATTTCGATTTTTCAAATGTCAAATTCCAGAGAGCTTTTCGCACCCCTGGCACGACACGCCAAGGGCATGTACTAGGGTTAAAATTCTGTGAGCTTTGACTTCAGTCCAAGACTTTTAAGTCTCGGACCTAAGTGTTCCCAAAAAGGTGAAAATGCCTATATTTAACCATTTTTCACCATCATATCATTCTAAACATTCCCCAATACTCATTCAAACACTTACCTAATATTTTATCTCCTAAACTCAAGTCTTAAAACCCTCTCCGGATCTAAGGATTTTCTCTCAAGCTTCAACTCTCCATCTCCAATCTTCATCAAGTTCATCTCCAAAGCTCAGGTATGTGGGTTTCTTTCATGGGTTCCTTTCACCCATGATACCCAAGCTCTCTTTACTAAAAAATTGCATAATTTAAAGTTTCTTTATTCATGGGTATTATCTATTATGAAAATTACTGCACACTATGTTAGATGTATGAAATTGTGACTTTTTTTACTATGTTTGGAGCTATGAATCTATGGTCTATGATGAGGATTGATGAAGGGTCTTGATGTATATTGTTTGAGGATGTCACCAAGTATATATTGATGGCTTTACATTGATTTTTCTAGCATGATTTCACTCTTAAATTGTATGGTTTTACACTAGCATTACACACCCTCTAAGTATTTGATGAAATGTCCGGTTATGGACTCTTGAGGAATTGAAGTTCCAATGTATGTCTTATAAGTTAAATGACTATATGATGATGAAATGATGATGATGTGATGATGAAATAATGATGGGATAATGATTAAAAGGTGTGTATGATGATGAATGGAGTATATATATATATATATATATATGATATTATCTCTATATAGTATTGGAAATGACCAAGCCTAGCTCAGGGGTGGTAGGCCTGGGTAAACTATCGAGGGGTTGGTACCTTTGTCGCGTTGCTCGGGTGGTGGTAGGCTTGGTAACCTTGTTGTTGGTTGGTACCCATCAACCTTGATAGGGGGTTTGTACTCAATCAACCTCAGTGGGGGGGTTGTACTTTATCAACCTCGGTGGAGGGTTTGTACTTCATCAACCTCATGAAGGGGTTAGTACCTCATACGCCTATCCAAGAGGGTGGTAGTCCTTGGCTTGCACTATAATGGTCACTCCTTACACTCATATTATGTTCAATATAAGCATGGTTTTACTTCAAGCATCATTCATAGATGTAATATTGTTAGGATGCTATCTATTGCTTATGATTATGTATTTTGCCTATGATGATTATTTTTTTTTGCAATAGATCCTACATACTTAGTACATTCAAACATATTAATGCATACTATATGCTTATATGATGTGACCATGTAGGAACTGGTGTACCGATTGATCATCCTCCTTTACGTGGCTAGTACGACTTCTATCAAGCTTGTTGGTGAGTTCTCTATTTCGGGGACATTACTTATGATCTATTGCTATGTATTAAGACTTTCTCTCTTGACTCATGTATTAACTATGAGGGTAAGCCCGGTTGTTTTGTCTTGGCCCCCGCTCTTATCTATATAGTAGAGGTGTTATTGGACATGTTACGTATCTATGCTATGAGTTTGACTCTATTGACTCTTGATGTTTATAATACAAAAGTTTATCCTTAGTCCCAATTTTCCCTTATTTACATTTATCTCTTACGGTTATTCTAATAGCTTCCATGACCAAGGATGTGTAATGATATGCTATGAGGCTTGTTTGGGGTTCCTTTGGGTTCCCCATTCGCCAGTCACGTCTAGGACCTAATCATAGGTCATGACAAAGGTGGTATCAGAGCATTAGGTTGTTAGATCCTCGAAGTCCAACACATCTAGTTGATTAGAGTCTTATTCATGGTTGTATTGTGTACCACAACTATGAGTAGGAGGCGACGAGATGTTTTAGGAAATGTTTTCCTTCTTCATTTCATAAGTTGTGCTATAGAGTGGAAGAAAGCTTTCCCCCTAATGATTATTCTTTATTATGCTAGATTATGCCTAATACAAGGAGAAGATGAGCCCACACGCCCAAGAAGCAACCGGCCAATGAAGGGGTCAGAGATGCTCTCACCTTACTTGCACAAGTGGTTGCTAATCAAGCCAACCAAGGGGCCCAAGCCTTTCATGCTCCTACACTGGCCTCTCGAGTAAGAGACATCATGAGAATGAATCCCCTAGAATTCCATGGGTCAAAGGTGAGTAAGGACCCCCAAGAGTTTGTTGATGAGGTCTAAAAAATTTTATCCATCATGGGGGTGAGACCGGAGGATAAGACAGAGTTAGCAGCCTACCAACTCAAAGGGATAGCACAAATATGGTACAACTAATGAAGGATGAGAAGGGAGTTGGCTATATGGTACCTTGGGAGGAGTTCAAGGTGGCCTTCTTTAATCGGTTCTTCCCCCTTGAACTTAGGGAAGCTAAGTTGGTGGAACTTATGAATTTGAGACAAGGGTCCATCAGTTTGAGGGAGTATACCCTCAAGTTCACCCAACATTCAGAGTTTGACCCTTATTTGATTGCCGACCCAAGGTCGAGAATGAACAAATTTGTTATGGGTCTCCGACTTGGTTAGTGAAGTGTGTCGATCCGTCATGTTGATTAGTGATATGGACATATCACGGTTGATGATCTACGCCAAGCAAATAGAAGAGGAGAATCGAGAAAGAGAAGAGGGCATGAGGCCAAGAGGGCCTATTTTGAGGGTAAGTTCCAAAGAAGTGTCCAATTCCATCAAGGCCAGAGGCCTACTCATGCATTTGATAAGAAGGTTGCAAATGATCATTCGAGGGCCCAATGTGTAAGGGGTGTGGCTCCTATTAATGTGTGTTTGAAGTGTGGTAATGGTAATGGTGGCCCATGTTTGAGGAATACCGGTGCTTGTTGTAGCTGTGGGGAGATGGGGCATAAGGTGATAGAGTACCCTTGAAGCCATAACAAGGGCAAGAAGGTTTGTCCATAAGGTGCTAATGCGGTCCCATTGAGAAGTGGTGGCCAATAAGATGGTGCCATAAGGCACAACCGGTCCTATGCTTGGCTGATGAAGTCCCCAAAGTTGTTACTGGTATGTTGAAAATCTTTGACTTTGATGTGTATGTATTAATTGATCTGGGTGCCACTCTTTTTTTTGTTACCCCTTTGTTTCCTAAAAGTTTCATGTTGACCCTGAGTTGTTCCATGAGTCTATTGAGGTGTCTACTCTAATTGGTGAGTCTAATGTTGCTAGAAAAGTTTATAGAAGTTGTCCTATTTGCATCTTGTATAAATTGTTGCCTTGTGATCTTGTTGAATTAGACATTGTCGATTTTGATGTCATTCTTGGGATGGATTGGCTGCATGTCTACTATGCTTCTATTGATTGTAGAACCTTTAGGGTAAAATTCCAATTTCCAAATGAACCATCCTTGAGTTGGGAAAGTCAAGATGTGGTGATCAAGGGTAGATTCATCTCTTGCATTAAAGCCCATAAGTTGATCTCTAAGGGGTGTCTTTACCATCTTGTAAGGGTTAGGGATCTGGCGTCTAAAATCCTTCCCATAGAGTCGGTTCCAATTATAAATGAGTTTCTTGATTTCTTCCCACATGACCTTCTTGGTTTTCCTCTCGAAAGGCAAATAGACTTTGGCATAGACCTCCTCCCCAATACTCAACCAATTTCTATTCCCCCTTACCATATGGCCCCGGTGGAGTTGGAAGAGTTGAAGGAACAATTGAGGGACTTGTTGGAGAAGGGATTCATTAGACCTAGCCAATCATCATAAAGTGCTCCAGTGTTGTTTGTGAAAAAGAAAGATGGGTCCCTTAGGATGTGTATTGACTATCGGCAACTCAATAGGGTCACCATCAGATAGGCATCTTCTTCCAAGGATTGATGACTTGTTTCACCAATTGCAAAGGTCTAGCCATTTCTCTAAGATTGATCCTTGGTCTTAGTATCATCAAGTGAAGGTAAGGGAGTGTGACATTTCCAAGATAGCTTTCCATAGTAGATATAGGCATTATGAATTTTTTGTGATATCTTTGGGATTAACCAATGCACCAGCCATCTTTATGGACCTAATGAATAGGGTCTTCAAACCCTACCTTGATTTCTTTGTTGTGTTCTTCATTGATGACATTTTGATCTATTATCATGGTGAGGAGGAGCATAGGGATCATTTGAGGGTTGTATTGCAAAGAATGAGCGAGGAGAAATTGTATGCTAAATATGAAAAGTATGAATTTTGGTTGAGGGAGGTTGCTTTCCTAAGGCATGTGGTGTCGGGGGATGGTATAAAGGTAGATCCTAAAAAGACTGATGTAATTAGAAATTGGCCTAGACCATTGAACCCATCGGATATTAGGAGTTTCTTAGGCTTAGCGGGCTATTATCGGAGGTTTGTAAACAGATTCTCTTCTATTGCTTCTCCAATGACAAAATTAACTCAAAAGAAGGTTAAGTTTGAGTGGACCAATGAATATCAGAGGTGTTTCCAAACATTGAAAAATAAGCTTGTGTCCGCTCCTACATTATTACTACCGGATGGGCTTAAGGGATTTGTTGTGTATTGTGATGCCTCCTGGGTTGGTTTGGGGTGTTTGTTGATGCAAAATGGTAAGGTCAGAGCCCATGCTTCTAGACAACTCAAAGTATTTAAAAGGAACTACCTTACCCAAGATCTAGAGTTAGCTGTGATAGTGTTTGCATTAAAGATTTGGCGTCAATACTTGTAGGGGTGCATGTTGATGTGTTCACTCATCATAAGAGCCTCCAATATATTTTTACTCAAAAGGATCTCAATTTGAGGCAAAGAAGATGGTTAGAACTTCTTGAGGAATATGATATGAACATGTAGTATCATCCGGGTAAGGCAAATGTGGTGGCGGACGCCTTGATTAGGGTATCCATGTGTATCCTAGCTCATTGTGGTGAGAAGGAGATGGCTAAGGAAGTGCATCGATTGGCTAGGTTGCGGTTAGATTGGAAGAGGTTGGTAGTAGTGATATTGTTGTTATTGATGGTTCTAAGTTTGCTTTGGTTGATGAGGTGATGGCAAAATAAGACCTTGATCCCTCGCTATTAGAATTGAAGTCCTTGGTGAAAGA
>DF360377.1:3002-15101 GCA_000787875.1 Solanum virginianum | reverse complement strand
GAAGTGGGAAGAGATAAATAAGGATTTCGAGGTTGGTTTGCCCAAGACTAGAAAGGGTTTTTATTCCATTTGGGTTGTGATTGATAGGATGAAAAAATCAGCTCACTTTCTACCGGTTAACATTTGGGGCTGAAGATTATACAATTTGTACATTCATAACATGGTAAGGTTGCATGGGGTTCCTTTGTCTATCATATCGAATCGTGGGGCACAATTTACTTCACATTTTTGGAGATCTTTCCAAAGGGGTGTTAGTACTAGAGTTAAGCTTTCTATGGCCTTCCACCCTCAAACTGATGGCAAAGCCGATAGGACTATCCAAACCCTTGAGGATATATCTAAAGCATGTTTTTTAAAGCTTAAAGATAGTTGGGATGACTATCTTTTGTTGATTGAGTTTGCCTACAACAATAGCTATCCTTCTAGCAACGATATGACTCCTTTTGAGAATCACTATGAAGACATTGTAGATTACTAGTTGGTTGGTTTGAGGTTGGTGAGGTAGCTTTGTTGGGGCTAGATCTGGTTATAGAGGCTCTTGAGAAGGTTAGGATGATTAGAGAAAGGTTGAAAATGGCCCAAAGTCGCCAAAAAGCCTATGCCGATGTGAGAAGAGGAGATCTTGAATTCAAAGTTGGTGATTGGGTCTACCTAAAGGTTTCATCCATAAAAGGTGTGGTCCATTTTGGTAATAGGGGAAAGTTGAGCCCAAGATATATTTGTCCTGATGAGGTCATGAGGAGGGTTGGTAAGGTAGCTTATGAGTTGAGGTTTCCTAGTGAGATGGAATTGGTGCATCCAGTGTTCTATGTGTCCATGTTGAGGAAATGTGTGGGGGATCTAAATACCATTGTACCTCTTGATGTTGTGGGTATTGTTGAGGATAATGTGACTTATGAAGAGGTTTCGATTCAGATTTTAGATAGGCAAGTGAAGAGGTTGAGAATCAAAGAGGTGGCTTCCGTTAAAGTCCTTTGAAGGAATCAACAAGTGGAGAGTGCTACTTGGGAGACCAAAACGGACATAAAAAAGTGATATCCTTACCTTTTCCACTCCACTCAAGCCTAAGGTATTGATCTAAGTCCTTCATTTGATCTCAAATCTTAAGTTCAACCCCATGTCATTGCATATGTTCATGTTCAAATTGACAAGCTCATGATGATTTTACACTTATGATGAAGTTTTAGAAATGATGTTTAAGTGCATTGTTGCATCTCTACGTGGGCTGAAATTGTCATGTTTGTGCATCTCATATACGTCTCTTTGACACTCGGGGACAAATGTTCCCAAGGGGGAGATATTGAAACGACTCCACTACCTTACCCAAGATCTAGAGTTAGCTGTGATAGTGTTTGCATTAAAGATTTGGCGTCAATACTTGTAGGGGTGCATGTTGATGTGTTCACTCATCATAAGAGCCTCCAATATATTTTTACTCAAAAAATTCACGCGTGATATCAAAAATCCAACTTTATATTCTTGATCAGGAGGTCAAAATTAGGGGAACAAGGGTCTAACCCCACTTTTAGAGCAAACAATCAGCAATTTCCATTTTCCTAATGTCAAATTCCAAAGTTCTTTTCACGCCCCTAGTGCGATGCGCCAAGGGCGCGCACTAGTATTAAAATTCTGCCAGCTTTGACTTCGATCCAAGACTTTTAAGTCTTGGCCTAAGTGTTCCTAAAGGTGAAAATGCCTATAGTTAACCATTTTTCACACTCATATCCTTCTAAACCTTCACTAATACTCATTCAAACACTTAGCCAATATTTTATCTCCTAAACTCAAGTCTCAAAATCCTCTCCAGATTTAAGGATTTCCTCTCAAGGGTCAAGTCTCCATCTCCAATCTTCATCAAGTTCATCTCCAAAGCTCTGTATGTGGGTTTCTTTCATGGGTTCCTTTCACCCATGATACCCAAGCTCTCTTTACTCAAAAATTGCATAATTTAAAGTTGATTTATTCATGGGTCTTATCTATTATGAAAATCACTGCATAGTATGTTGGATTTATGAAATTGTGACGGTTTTACTATGTATGGAGCTATGAATAAAGGTCTTTATTATGAAAATTACTGCACACTATATTGGATTTATGAAATTATGGTTGTTTTACTATGTCTGGAACTATAAATCTAAGGTCTGTGATGAGGATTGATAAAGGGTTTTGATGTATATTATTTGAGGATGTTACCAAGTATCTATTGATGGCTTTACACTGATTTTTCTAGCATGATTTCACTCTTGAAGTGTATGGCTTTACACTAGCATTACACATCCTCTAAGTGTTTGATGAAATGTCTGGTAATGGATTCTTGAGGAATTGAAGTTTCAATGTATGTCTTATGAGTTGAATGACTATATGATGATGAAATGATGATGAAGTGATGATGAAATGGTGATGGAATGATGATGAAAAGGAATGTATATGTATGATAATGAAAGGAGTGTATGTGTGTATATATATATATATATACATATATATATATATATATATGATATTATCTCTATATAGTGTTCGGGATGACCAAGCCTAGCTCGAGGGTTTGTAGGCTTGGGTAACCTATCGAGGGGTTGGTACCTTGGTCGCCTAGCTGGGGGGGCAGTAGGCTTGGGTAACCTTGTTGGGTGTTGGTATCCATTAACCATGATAGGCCGGGGTTTGTACTTTGTCAACCTCGGTGGGGGGTTTGTACTCCATCAACCTTGGTGGAGGGTTTGTACTCTATCAACCTCATGAAGGGGTTAGTACCTCATACGCCTATCCAAGGGGGTGGTAGGCCTTGGCTTGCACTATAATGGTCACTCCTTACACTTATATTATGTTCAATATAAGCATGGTTTTACTTCAAGCATCATTCATACATGTAATATTGTTAGTATGCTATCTATTGCTTATGATTATGCATTTTGCCTATGATGTTTATTTTTTGTTGAAATGCATCCTACATACTTAGTACATTCAAATGTACTAACGACTACACTATGCCTACATGATGTCACCAAGTAGGAACCAATGTATCAATTGATCAGGAATAGGTGTACAGATTGATCATCCTCCTCCACGTGGCTAGTACAACTTCTATCAAGCTTGTTGGTGAGTCCTCCATTTCAGGGACATTACTTATGATCTATTGCTATGTATTATGACTTTCTCTCTTGACTCATGTATTGACTATGTGGGTGAGCCCGATTGCTTTGTCTTGGCCTCCGCTCTTATCTATGTAGTAGAGGTGTTGTTGGACATATTATGTATCTAAACATGAGCTTGACTCTATTGACTCTTGATGTTTATGATATGGAAGTTTATCTTTAGTCCCAGTTTCCCCTTGTTTACATTTATCTCTTATTGTCATTATAATTGCTTCAGCAACTAAGGATATGTAATGATATGCTATGAAGCTTGTTTGGGGTTCCTTCAATTTCCCCATTCGCTGGTCTCATCTAGGCCCTAAGCTTGGGTCGTGACAATTTGATGATTCATCCTTATGTAATTTGAATATAGAATTGAGCATGCATGACATATTGAGCTTGTATGCATTGATTATGATTATGCATATTGTTTAAATATGGTGTATGTCCCTTGTTGCATTTGCACCCGCATACTTAGTACATTCCAGGTGCTAACACATATTTCTTATCTACATGATTTCACCATGTAGGAACCGAAGCTCCTTACCATCCTCATCCTCCAAGGGCTAGACGTTCTGGTTGAAGATTGCTTGGTGAGTCCTCCACATCCGAGGACAAGATTCCACTTACTTTCATGCCTTGTTTAGTCTCAGTTATTTTTGGATACTATATTTTGAGGGTGAGCCCAGGAGATGTGTTAGCCCCCTTCCTATTCGAAATTAGAGTTATTGTTGGATATTGTGATGGTTATGTATTATTGAGCTTGACTCCTTATGCTTTTGTGTCATGAAGACATCTCTTAGTCCCACGCTCCCCTTTTGTGTTAAATGCTTGATGATAGTGATGAGGTGAATGTTCTAAGTCTCTAATTGCCCTGTAGCGTGAGTCATACTTACTTGCCCCTTAGAAATTATTGCTATGTGAATTCATGTACATCTCCTTCCCTATGACATACCCATAGCGTGAGTCCAAAGTCCCATTTCCCTTAGATATTATGTGCTATATATTTGTTGCTTTTTAATGCTTCGACAAACCAAGGATGTGATCACATGCTTAAGAGGCTTGTTTGGGATCCTATTTTGGTTCCCATTTGTTGTGTCACGTCTAGGCCTTTGGATTGGGCTGTGACAAACAAGCCCTAATCATGTATACTTGAAATTATATACTTTCACTTGGAAATCATTGAAATCATATAACTCTTCATAATTCATAAATAAATACGTATAATAACCATGTAGGAATCATAATTCATGCATTTGGAATCATAGCATGAAAGCCTATAAGAAATCATCTTGAAACTTTGAGAAAGAAAAGAAGGTTTTGTATTGGGATTCATGGATGAAACTAATCCATGATTGAAGCTCTACATACATCAAGTGAGAATCTTTAAGAATTAGAGTAGAAAAACCTTGAAATACTTAAGAAAGTTTGGAACACTAGCTTCAATGAAGTCCTTGTCTAGAGAGAGAAATATTTGAGATTCTTTGAGAGAATTATGAGAATCAATGAATTAGAATGAGTCAGGAGTAGGATTTATAGAGGTAGGTTAGTTAAATTAGTTATGAGGGAAAAAATGATGTAGTCTTAGAGTCAAACGAATTGAAAATGTCACAAACGCCCTTCATTAAAATCTGTCAGAGCCTTCCATGACAATCCGTCCACAGGTTGTGGTTCTATCTATGGCTCGTGCTTTGGCTCATTGAACCTGTGCCTTAAAGAGTTGAGCTATTGGAATTTTCACTTGCCAAACCACGAACACATAGGATGACCCATTAATACTTTCACGGGCCGTAATTTTCTTTGTGAGAACTCCCCATACTTAGAAAAATTCTATTCTTATAGAGGTCACTTCAGCGATGCCATCCATGGATCATGGTTCTACTGACAACTCATCCTGTTAATTGTAGGTCAACTTCCAGAAACCCAGAAATTTCCCAACTTTTGGGCCCCCCTCTCTACGAGACCCTTCCATGACCCGTGGTCCCATCCATGAACCATGGATTGGCTCATGAGTCCCAATCTGTGTCAAATTTTCTTAACTTTACAGTTTTTAAATTCATCAACATGAGTGGTGTTACATGATCCATCTATTCCCTAATATGCTCGCATAGAAAGCACATGTTGCACAAAATAAATCCTTATTTTTAGCCTATCCTGCGTTAAACTAGCTTCGACGGCAACAAACCACTTTGGTTAGTACTTTAGTCTTCCATAACATTTTTCAATGCCTTTTTTCTACATATTTACGGCTCTTGAAGCTTTTCATGATACGTCTTATTTAGTGGAACCCACATGAAGTTCTCGGGGTGCTTGAGCACCTATAAACCTTGCATTTCACTATATATATAAATTAAGAGGAGTTGGTATAAACTTATCATAGAGCACCCATAAAACAAATAGCTTCGGTGAGTGCTAGAGATTGTCTAAGTGCTACTTTTCATGTTCTTTCCTTATGTATTGTTTCCCTTTTACTAGTTTTCCTTTTAAAAAAAAGAGAGGGTATACTAATAGATAATAAATACTACTCTTCATTTAGAATAATTGTAAAATTTCACTTTGCAAACGTTAACTTATAATTTTCAAATCTAAATCATCAGATTTGAATAGTTCAAAATTTTAATTAAATTTTTGATGTTCAAAATTATATTTAAAGTACTACAATTTGCTATGTTCTTACATAAATATGGTAAATATTTATATCTTAAAAAATTGTTCAAAATTGATGTTGTTTGACTCTATAAAAAGGAAATCATGACAAGTGAAAAAGAACAAGCTGAGTAGTTGTCCTTTTTGATTGTTTTTGTTACTGATTTCAAATATGATAGACTTTTTATGACAAGTATTAAATTGGTGCACTTATGTTTTATGATTGTTAGCTAAGTGATAGCAGAGCTACAATAGGCCCGAGGGTTCATTTGAACTCTCTCCAGTAAAAAAATATGCTATTTATAAATATTTAAAATTATATTTTGTGCATATATAATAGATGTTGAACATCTTGTATATTTATTTCTTTTATTTTTAATTCCCAGAGCAAAAATTTTGATTCAACCACTGTTAAGCTAAGAGAACACTTACAATCTTAAATCCTAGCTCTACCATTACTCTTCTTAACATTAAATGCTCCACCTTTTCCCGTCAGATACCATTGAGAATCTTCCTTTTCAATCATCTAATATCACATTTTGCATTTTTTGCAAGGAGGCAACTTCTGTTATTTCCCGATCATGAAGCTTTCTAAATTGAAAGTCCCATCCTGAAACAGAAACGCATTCTGCCATTAGGCAACCCATATTTCTAACCAAATTGAATAATGAAACATGTCCTTAGGCTGTCCATCTTCATACTATTTATCTGTCCGTAGCCTAATTTTTCTCCCATTTACTACTTCTAGAATTGTAGTATTTTTTAACCTCGCCCTACCATTAAGAGGTTCACAATGTATCTCCAAATCACGAGTCTTGATGTTTCTCATCAGTACACTAGAATTGAAGCAAGTTTGGTTGTTTGGGAATATTGCTCAGAATTTAAACATCAAAGACACGAATGATGTTATTTCCATGGAATTCTCTGGATTAGCTTTTGGTTCATCATACATAGGCTGTATTTGGTCTGGATAGCAAACTTTTAATTTATTTTTCTATAGCCAAAGCAACTGCTGACTTCGCAAATTTTCTACGACATTAACATATATATAAACATAGTGTTCTTGACTACAATTGCAGCAATCAAGTACTCTTTCTGACCCTATTTATATTACATATTTTTCTTTTTAGTTTGTGCCAATAAAATTTATATTTTAAATTTAGTAAAATATTTTTAGTGTTTTAAACGAATATCAAAAGTGACATGTTAATTGGGAGTAAACCAGTGCTGGCTCTTGCAAAAAGCAAGTAAAGAAAAGGCTTTAGGCCCCCAAAAATTTTTTGCGCCCATTTTTCACTAATAATAAGTTCAAAAATATTTTTTTATTAAAAAATTGGGTACTCAAAAATAAAAATATATATATATATATTTATTTATTTTAAAATGATTAAACTATTTAAAGTATATAAAAATTATTTTAAACTTTGTTTATTTAGTGACAATATTAAAATTACTAGGTGATGAGAATACAAAAGAAAAACATTACCTTAACAAAACGAATTCTTAGAACATAATAATAACTCATATTGATAGTTTTGACTCTATTTTTAAATTAAAATTCCGATGAAAATTTGTATAAGTATAAGATAATGTTATAATTAATATACCCAATCAAACAACGAGGTCTGATTATTGCTTACAAATTCATATATTTCTTCCAAAATAATGTCAACAATTTCCGTAATAACTACATATTCATAAAAAAGCTTTCAAAATTAAAGTTGACACAAAATTTTATCAAAAATCAACAAGATCTCCATACATATATATAGACACACACACACACACACACATACATATACATACACACTAGGTAATTAGCCCGCACTTGTACGATCATATGTAATCTAATTAAATTTATATATCCTAATATTAAAATTAGTAAAATACTCTAAATTTATTAAGTTCTTTCTATATAGAAAATTTAGCATTATAAATTTATCTCAAAGAACGTTTATTAATTCAATATTGCTAAAGTCCTAGTTATCTTCAATTATATTTTTGGATTATAACATTATTTCTCGATATAATTGGTTTCTCAATAGTGCTTGAACTCCAAAATTTAAATGTTAAATTACTATAATACCCCTAACTTAAAAGTTAATTTAGTATATTTTTTATATTTTATCTTATATTTATTTAATTATATTATATTATATTTAATTATATTATATTATATTTATAGAAGATAATTTTTAACATCAAAGAATTGTGACTTTTTCTAATTTTTCAATGAGTTGTAACTTTTTGAAAGAGTTGTAACTTTTCTAATGTTACTATAATACCCCTAACATAAAAAATCAATTGAGCATATATTTTTATATTTTAGTTTATATTTATTTAATTATCTTATATTATATTAAAAGCAGATAATTTTTCATATTGAAGGATTATGACTTTTTCGAAAGATTGTGACTTTTCCAAGGAGTGTGACTTTTTTGAAGAGTTGTGATTTTTCAAATTGTTGTGACTTTTACAAAGGGTTGTACTTTTCCGGAGGGTTGTGGCTTTTCGAAGGATTGTGACTTTTCCGAAGGATTGTGACTTTTTCAACAAATTATGACCTTTTCGAAAAGTTATGACTTTTTCGAATGGTTGTAAGTTTTTCGAAGAGTTGTGACTTTTCTAACGAGATCAATTGAAGGATTGTGACTTTTTTGAAAGGTTGTGACTTTTTCAAGGAATTGTGACTTTTTCAAAGAGTTATCAATTGTGACATATTCGAAAGAGTGTGATTTTTTCAAGGAGTTCTGACGTTTTTGAAGAGTTATGATTGAAACGACCCCAAAAAGTGCCTGAAAATGTGCCTCGGAAGTGTCCGAAATTGTAATATTCATATATTTCAAAATGTGTGCGTTATTTCAAAAACCTGACTTCATATTCTTGCTCAAGGGGCAAAATTGAGTGGGGAATGGGTCTAACCCAAATTTTAGAGCAACTATAGCAAAATCCAAATTTTTAAAGTAGGCTGAAAAACAGTGCAAATGTGCGTTCCTTCCGCGACATGTACTAGTGTTAAAATTATCCAGATTTTTGACTTCGGTCCAAGACTTTCAAGTCTTGGGCCTAAGGTTTGCCATACGTGAAACTACCTCTACTTAGCCTTATTTCACCTTCATATCATCTTTAACAATCCCCAATATCTTCTCAAACACTAAGACACATATTTCACCCTAAATTCAAGTCCTAAAACTCAAGACCAATCTTAAACAAGGATTTCATTCAAGCTTCAAGTCTCCATCTCTAATCTTTTTCAAGGTTCTCCAAAGTCAAGGTATGTGGGTTCCAACCATTGGGTCCTTTCACCCATGGTGCACTAACCTTCTTTTTACTCAATTTGAATGATTTAAAGTTGATTTTACAAATGGGTTTACTAGTATGAACATGTCTATCACTGTGATTTGAGTTTATGAAAGTATGGTTGTTTTAGCATGTTTTGTGCTCTAAATCTTGAATCTAATATGGTATGAACATGTCTATGAACTATTTTAAAGTTATGTAAAATTATGACTGTTTTGCTATATTTTGAGCTATAAATCTTGGGTCTATTGCAAGTTTGATGAAGGATTTTGATGTATATTGCTTGAAGGTGTTGGAAGGAATTGCTTGATGGTTTTACAATGGATTTTCTTGTATGATTTCATCTAAAAAATTCATGATTTTATACTAGAATTTCATACCCGCCAAGTGTTTGACAAAAGTCTGGTTATAGTTTCTTAATGAATTGAAGGTTCAAAGCATGAGATATGATATGAATGATGTTTATTAAGATGAAAAGAGCTTATGTATATGATATATTCTATATAAAGTGTTGTATTAGACCATGCCCAATACGAGGGGACTAAGAGCCCAGGTAACCATATGAGGGGTTAGTACCTTGATAGCCAATCAATGGGATAGTGCCTTGATAGCCATGTGAGGGGTTTGTACTTCACCACTAGGGAGATAAGGTGAGATTATCATCAACCTTGTGAGGGTTTTATACTTCACCACCAGGGTGATAAGGTGAGATTATCATCAACCATGTGAGGGATTTGTACTTCACCACCAGAGTGACAAGGTGAGATTATCATCAACCATGTGAGGGATTTATATGCCACCACCAGGGTGATGGGCTGAGATCATCATCAACCAACCAAGGGGTTTGTACTTTGGAAATTTTGCTTGGTCTCTTCTACACATTGTTATGCAAGCTTTCTCTTAGTTCCTTGCCCTTATTTTCTAAACTTTTACATGTTACTTAAGTATTAATCTCTCTCTCTCTTAGTCCTAATTCCCCTTATTTATATTTCTTATGTTGTTTTACATTACTTTCGCGACTAAGGATGTGTAATAATATGCTATGAGGCTTGTTTGGGGTTTCTTCAGGTTCCCCATTCGCCGGTCACGTCTAGGCCCTAAGGCTTGGATAATGACAAAAATGGTATCAGAGCACTAGGTTGATAGATCCTCGGAGTCCAACACACCACGTCGGTTAGAGTCTTATTCATAGTTGTGTTGTGCACCACAACTATGAGTATGAGGCTATGAGGCATTTTAGGAAATATTTCACGTCTTCATGATCTATGTCGCACAATAGAGTTAGATCCCCTACGGCTCATTGCTAACCCCTAACCATTACGTTTCAGGATATGTCTCAAGCTACTCAAGATGCGAATATGTCGAATGCGGAGGTTCGTAATGCTTTATGGGTAATGGCCAAAGTGGTGAAAACATTGGCAACCTGACTCAATCAACAAGTGGGTACTCCTGAGACTTCTAGTGGTTAGAGGAGAGGTAGTGAGGCTATGAGGGCCCGTAATGTGGGTAAGTTCCAAAGTCCCATGTATAGAGGTGGTGGTGGTGTGGTACCTTATGCTAGGTGCCGAAAATATGGTAGAGGACATGATGGCCCATGCTTGAGAGGTACTAATGCTTGTTATAGTTGTTGGGAGATGGGTCATACAATAAGAGAGTGTCCTCATAAGCATAAAAGGGTTAAAAGAGGTGATGAGGGGAGGAAAGGCCTAAATACTGAAACTGTGGGGAGGACCATGGAAGTCTAATACTTACTTGGGTTGTGGTAGATTTGGGCACGAAGTTAGTAGTTGTCCTCTTGCTCAACCAAAGGGAGGTGATGGTGGGATGACTAATCCCAAGTGTCGAGGGTGTGGGAAGAACCATGGTGGCCCTTGTCTGAGAAACAGTAGTGCTTGCTTTGGATGTAGTAAAGTGGGTCACAAGCTAATGGATTGTCCATTTATTTGAAGGGGGTGTAAGGGTGGATAATTTTTGGATCGAGGTGGTCATGTTGATCAAGTGGATCAAGGAGGGGATGAGATGCCCGATTCTATTACTGGTTAGTTGAAGTTTCCTTGGCTTTGTTATGCATGCATTGATACACTCGGTGTGCCACTATTTCTTCTCTATTCTTTTTGATTACTAGTGGGGCTTCTTATGTGCACAAGTAGTTGTGTGGACCTTTGGTTTCTATCCTTTTGTTGAGTATATTGTTCCTAGAAGGTTCATAGGTGTTGATCCGAGTTTGTATTGCATTAGGTCTTGCTTTGTGGCTTGATGGAGTTGGCATGGTGGATTTTGATATCATTATAGGAATGAAAAGGTTGCATGCATGTTGTGTATTCATGGGTGGTAGGAACCATAGAGTTAGATCCTGAATCCCTAATGAGTCCATCTTTGAGTGGGAGGTTGTCAAATAGTAGCAAGGGAGGTAGGTCCATTTCATGCCTTAAGGTACAATTGATCTCTAAGGGGTTGAATTTATCATCTTGTGAGAATTGAAGGTGTTGAACCTAAGTTGTTTTGTGTGTAGAATTGTTGGTGGTGGTAATTGAGGCATTGAATGTTCCTTTCTGATATTTTGAAATTGGGGTAGTATCTTTTGGTTTGACTAGTACACCGATTATGCCTATAAGTATTATGATTAATATCTTTAGTCCCTACTCTAATAGGTTTATGGTGGTTTTGGTGATAATAAGATGGTTGTTCCCTAATGAGGTAGTGCATATGATTCATTTGAGGGTAATATTACAAGCTTAAGGAAGAAGGTTGGATGCTAAGTAGGAGAGATGAGAATTTTGGTTGTAAGAGGTTGCCTTCCTAGGTTATATGGTACCGAGAGATGGTATTAAGGTGGGTCCTAGTGGGATGAAAGTGACTAGAGATTAGCCTAGACCTTGACTTCCCTAGGTATTAGGAGCTTTTTTGGGTTTAGCGGGCTATTATCGGAGAGTGTGAGTAGGTTCTCTTCTATTGTCTCTCCTATGACTTAGTTGACCCTAAGTAAGACCAATGTTTTGAGTAAGGTGAGTTGATAGGTATG
>DF360378.1:50430-60553 GCA_000787875.1 Solanum virginianum | reverse complement strand
CTTCCTCCACTTGTGAATACCAAAGAAGGATTTAGCAACTTAATCTTGTAAGTGTACACTTGTACATATAACATGTCCATAAGCTTATATTCATCAACCTCTACCAAGATCCTAAATAAAATTTCCAATTCTAAAAGAAAATGCACTTAAGGGTCAAACACCTTGAAAATGACACTAGCGACCTCAAATGATAGCCTTGGCACCAAAACACAATTGTACGGGTTCTAACACAAGTGATAATTGTCTGCAGATTCAAGTAACCTAACTACCAAACAAGGTGATGTATGTATGCCTTTACCACGGACGTAACAAGGACAAGGTCAAGGTATAGAGATGTATGTAGGTGAAAGGCTCTAATGTCTATGCCTGTACACCAATTGGACCGTGATAAGTGCAGAAAGTACACCTATGCACAAAAATAGGGTATATAGGTGTTACATGGCCTTTCCCCAGAAGTGCACCTGGCTTTCCTATTTTTTTATTAATAACTAGAATATCAATTAGTGAAGAAAAAATTTGATTGCTGAAAAGAGGTATAACATCTGGTTGCTAAACTTTTAACGTCGGAGCTTTTATCGATCAGTGGCGATCAAATTTTTACCAGTCATTATTGACTAATAACGACCAAATTTATACTTTTAGTGATGAAATTTTTCCTCATTAAAGACCTATTTTCTTGTAGTGGTATGCCTTTACCATGGATGTACCTAGGACAAGGTCAAGGTATGGAGATGTACGTAGGTGAAAGGCTCTAAGGTCTATGCCTGTACACCAATTGGGCCCGATACACGCGAAAGGTACACCTATGCACAGAAATAAGGTATATAGGTGTATTGGTGTAACACCTTCCACACGACTCGGAATGTTCTTATGGTGTATTTCTGTAATATCATAAAATTTGTACATTTTTTAGCAAATTCAATCTTTTTCAGGAGGCAAAATTATGTAGGAAAAGATTGTCTTTTATTTTTTTTCAACTGTATTAAAAAACATTTTAGTTGATTTGCTTTAACCAGAAAAGTGTATGACATACCTATGTTGTGGATTGGGTTCAAGATAGTACAAAACTGGCTAAAACTTATTTCTAGGTCAAAGTTGGGGAAAATTGAACTTCACACAAAAATGTAGTGCAGGACCAAGGGCGCGACGCGCCTTTATTCCCCCCATATACAAAATTTTTTGAATTTCTCTCAATTTAAGGGAAATTGGGACATATCCCAACATTCTTATAGATGGGAGTGCTCGAAAATTCTAGACATTTTTTAGTCCTAATTCACTATTGAACTCTCCCAAAGTCCTCCCAAGTCCTTCCCAAAATCCTTCAATTAATTCCTAGATTTTCAAAAGCCTCCATTGAAGTTCAACCATTAAAGTGATTCCTTCGAGTCTCCTCAAGTCTTCTTCATCAATGTCAAGCTCTCAAAGTATGTGGGTCTTTCATACATGGATTCTTCCACGCATGGAGCCCAAGCCTTCTTTTTAATGAAATTTCTTGATTTCAAGGATTGTTTCTTTATAGATATCTTCTATTATCTCTTCAATGCATGATTTATGTTGGAAATTATTGGTTATTGGTTTGAATTTGCATGAACACCTATCAAAGGTTTATCCTATGAGTTGATTTATGATGATTGAAGCTATGCATGGTATGGTGCTATCAAAACTATGAAAGGTTATAGATTTTGCGATGAATTTCATGATACCCAAACTAAGGGTTTACTAAGACAATGGTGGGTTGTTTTGAATGCTTTCCAAATGATTTTGTTTTACTTCCTTCATATCCTATACTCTTAAATTTCATGGTTTCATATACATGTACCCACCATATTTTGACTAAAGTTATGTGACAATCTTCTTATGTTAATGAAAGGTTAATTACAAGATATGCAGGTTTTATATGTTGTATATGTTTGAGGGCTAATAGGAATGTTATGAATTCATGGGAACATTGTAATATTTGTGAAAGATTGGAAAGCCCTTTTGATGCTATGGTGTTGTGGTTTGATCAGCTACTCCTACTATGATGTTAAGATTTACAAGTTATACATATTATGACTATGTCTATGATTTAAGTATTTTTTAGGATGTTGGCTTAGCACCAAGAGGACCTTGGTTGGTTACCATTGTCCCTTAACTACATTACCACCATAGGTTTGTGATTTTCTTATTACATAATTAACCAAAAAGGGTATGGTCCCCTGTAAGGTACATGCATAAACAATAATAAAAAAAGGTAAAGTTCTCATAAGGAATCTTATCATATAAATTAATCAAAATGGGTAAAGTAACTGTAAGACATTTGTGAAACTCTCTCTCTGAAATGGGGAAGTGCCTGTGAGGTGACGGATGGTTTGCCTTGGTAAAGTATACTACTCCTTTTCTAGTATGGAGGAAATATCAGAATTTTATATAGTAGCTTACATGGTCTATTTGTCGGTTACAACTCTTTCCACATATGTATGCTATGTTATGAGGTTTTGACTATCTTTTATACATTTTTTTTGACTAAGAAATTGATCATTCATGTTATAGTGAGATAATTTCTGTTGTTTATGGTTATGCATCTTATTTATTATGGATTATGTTCTGTTGTTGCATTACACATGACTTACATAGTATATTCCAAGTACTAATACATACATTTTGCCTGCATGATCTAACCATGTCGGGATCGGAGCACCTATCCATTATCCTTCACATGGCTAGTTGGTTTGCTTGAATATTTGCTATTGCTGAGTCCTCCGTTCTGGGGATAACAACCATTATCTATCATGCTTGGTGCAACAAAAAACTTTTGAATCTCCAAATTCATTGTATGTAAATTTACAAAGTACATGTATGGCTTAAAATAGGCATCCCATCAATGGTACCTGAAGTTTGATCAAGTAATAACCTCTTTTGGTTTTAAAAAAATATTGTTGGTTAATGCATATATCTCATGTTCAATGGAAGAAAATTTATCATCCTTGTGTTATATCGAGATGACATTCTACTGGCAAGTTGTGGTATATATTTATTGCATGAAACCAAGAAATTTTTATCCAGAAATTTAAAATGAAAGATCTTGGTAATACACCCTTTATTCTGGGTATAGCTATCCATAGATATCATACTGATAATGTATGTTCAATTATACTCCTTTCATAGAATATGAATGATCGTTATCGCTCTATTTACCCGACTAAAAGTCGGGGTCGATCCCGTAGGAAATAGGTTGAATTAAATCTATTAGCTATTGCTTCTCAATTGGAGTTTCTAATTCCTAAAAATAATAATCCATAAAGTAACATGGAGGGTTGTTTAGAAACTAATAATAGTAAGCAGTGAATGAAGAATGAGTAAGACTTAGATGTAGATAGTATGATATTTAAACTAGGATTGTATTTCCCATGGCCAATAACTAAGTAGACATTACACATTTAGGTAATTATTTATCGCGATAAATGCAGAACCTAGTGAGTTGGTTAACATCTAATTCACCTCATGGTCCTTCTTAGATGTATTTTATTCCTCTCCTCTTGGACTTTAAACGTCACTATCGATCTGAAGTTACTATTCCCTCCCAAGCTCTAGTAAATTAGATGAAATATCAATCTCTCAAATCCCTGTTATGATTAGGTTTTCCTAATCACTACCTTCTACTGGACAAGCAATAAATACGGATAGGTTCTCAATACGTGCACCCATCAAGAAGAATATTAGATAAGATAATCATAATACATGCAAATCTATTCATGAAACTTGCCCTAAATGTCTGCCTAATTCATTATTTTGCGATGGTTCTCACAATCCTAATTGTTAACTTAGCTATTGATATTCAATGTAAAAACTCTAAATAGAGTTGAAGAATTCATAATTTCAGCACATACAAAGAAGAATGATTGAATCACAAGTCCAAAATCCATAAAATAAGTTGAAAATATAGAGATTAATCTTCAAACATAAAATAGGTTTTGTTTCTCCATCATTTGAAAAGTTCCAGCAATCAGTAATAATAATAAAATAAATAAAATGCTATTTATATACATGGAAAATCCAATCCTAATGAAAATAGGAAAACTGGCTCGACATGAATCATGGACGACCTTTATGAACTGTGGTACGCATGAAGACCCATCAAGGGCCTCTTAGTGTGTCACTTGGAAACCTACAACTTCATATTATCCCTACCATGGGCACTCACCACAGCACGTGGTGCATTCCACGGCCCGTGGTGGGTCTCATGGATATTCACTTGGCCTCTTCTCTCAAATCACATTTCAACATCCCCAATAGTTCATGGTGCCTTTTATAGCCCGTGAAGAGTCCCGCTGCGTTTCACTTGGATTTGGCCACTTCTCTTTCTAGTTTCAACATACCCTTAATGATGTATTTAACAAATTATGGTGAGTTCCACGACATGTGGAGGGGTTCATGGAATCTCACTTGAAATTTTTTCCTTGATTCTAGCTTGAACGTTTCATGATAGCCTACCATGAGGCCTTGTGTGTTCCACGATCTGTGGTGGGTTCTATAAATAGTCCACTTTGCACTTTTCAGCTCAAATTCTTCAAATCATCCAGAAATCGATGCTTTCACTTATTGTCCTATGCACGAGCATAAAACATATATCATAAACACAAAACATTCTTGGGATTCACAATTATTTATTGTTTTAGGCGCTGAAAGTGTTGTAATTTCAAGACAAACCAACACCCTCAACTTAGAACCATTGGTTGTCCTTAAGCAATGACACATAACTAAAAACCAATATACATATACAAGCATTCAGTAGTGAGTATATAGAAACCCAATAACATAAAAAAATATGCTAAACTTCACTTATGTAATGCACCTATGTTTCAACTAATTAAGTGATAACATTGTACTACTCCGATTCAACCAAACAAATGCAAATAGCCACAGACTAGTTGATATATCAGCTAAACAACAAAATCTCAGTGTCTTTACAACAAAAAAAGTCTCTCACATGATATGTTAAATAAGAATAGAGACTGAAACAAACCATTCACACTCATGAAAAGAAATTTAACTAATTCACAAGTACAAACTATAGGCTTTCCCTTATTTTCAATAGCTCAACTCTTGAATAGGCTTTTTAGGATCACATTAGGACTTTCTAAGCTTGTAATGTAGCCTCAGGCTCAAGTAGGATATATTTGGAATTAAAGTGACTATTTTCCCCTCCAAGATGCTACTTTGGCTTAGCTATCTATTTTCATCCCCTAATCTCTTTTTGTCCCAATTTTCCCACATTCTTTGCTCTTGGGAATGGTTTCCAATTTAATTTGTTCTTTTTTCTTTCTTTTCTTTTTCACTCTTTTATTTTTCAAGATTTTCTTTTCCTCTCACCACTTAGCTATTTTCATACCTTTGATTTTCTATGTTCCTTTATGGTAGCCATACTCCTCAGGCTTTGGATTGAGTTGAGGTACATAATATCTTTAAGAAGAGCAGGGCAAGCATAAGCCATCCTCAACTTAGGATTTTGGCCTAAGTTAAGTTACACAATGTTCTTTAAGAGATTAGGTCCAACATTAAATTTAGTAGATAAATAAGGGAGGTGAATTGGGTGATTATAAAGGAACGGTTTGTTTAGGCTCAACTTTTGGTTCAAAGGCAACAATTTAATTTGCTTGGCCAAATTTAGCCCAAGTGACTATGTATGTGCAATGCCCTATAATCTTGTCTTAATCCAAATATCCAATTGCTTCAGTAAGGCTAACCAAACAAGTTCTAGCTTACGAATGTATCAATCACTAGACAAATTGGCTCACACACATGATACTATCCTTATACTATTTAGTTCCAATCAACACAGTCACAACAAATATTTGATCAACATAGCATTATGTACAATGATATATAGACTCTAGCAAATCAGCAAATCAGTCATCACAGAGATGCAATCATACAATCATTCAAATTTTTTCAACAAGGGCATTTTTACACTATCACAGGCTACGATAACTCCTATACACATTTGTATATACACAAACAACTTGAACATGCTAATTTTACTAGATAGTTCATCGGAGAGAAAAGAAAGATAGCAAGAAAACTCCCAAGTGGCAGGATGCCCCATCTCCAACTAAAAACAATATACAGTGTCCTCAATGCACCCAAGTAAAAAGCAATACTAAAGCATAGGCAGGGAACACATCTGGGATGCCCTAGGCATCATGCTATATCTCAAAAGTGGGCTGCCCAAAAAGATCCTTGCCCACATATGGAGGCTGATTGGCAGCACCATTCTTGGAAGCACCAATACGTGTTGTCTCAATAATCTATATCTCTCGCTCCTCCCTCTCTCTAGCTTCCTCTTGGAAGCCTTTTGGGCTTTCTTTAGCCACATCTTCTCCACCTCTAGAGTATCTAAAAGAGGATTGGAGTGATTATTATGTCATTTCCCTGTATATTTCTTTGGCGGCTCAGTAGGGGGGATGATACCCTAAGCCTCACCTAATGTCGAGGTCATTATATGAGCATTGGAAAGATGGATCAATGCATCAGTGAGCATGGTAAAATGGTGTGGGCTAACTATGCCATTAGCCTAACTAACTCCTGTCTTATGGAGGTCAACTGGGATAATATAGAATCCACCTCCAACACGCTTAGGCTGTCAAAAGGGGTTATAAAATAGCCTCCAAACTATCAACCCACCCTTGGAGAATAGCCATCTCATCCTAAAGGTCAGTCTAGAGGTGGTCCTCCTCCTGCTACATATGTAATTACACTATGTGTGACATCCACTCCATAACCTGATCTAATATAGCTTGATTTTATCATTGATCATTTACTAATGGGGTTATAAACTTATAGGGTATGGTGATGTACATCTTAGGGTCTGCCTTCACTGGAGGGGATGCACTCGCACCTTTTGGATGCCCAGAAGCCTCTCCCTAAGGTGGGGCAACATTAACTCCCTTAAATGACAGCAAGGATGGAAGTGGACCCTAAAGAAAAATAAATAGCCTTGCCAGCCTGTTTGCTCTAGCCATATGTTGTGGGTTGTTTACATCCTTAATTAGGGAAAATGTTTATGGCCTTTATGATAGTGACCTTTTCATCCATAAACTTACTGCAAGAGACTTTGGTACAATAGCATAGATGACAAATCATGCAAGATAAAGGAAGCTCGGGCCTTTTCATTCTGGGCCTAATCTTGCATCTCAATAGCAATTATCTGATCCTTATTCATATCGTATTGAGCCATAATGCATGCAACTAATAAAGCTTGGGCCGCTAAGAGGGTGTTGTCATTACCCTTCGGATGCAATCTAGAATGAACAACCACCCACCAAAATTTAGCATGGAATGTTAAGGATGCCTTATTAGTTAAAACTCGTGGGTCGATCACCCATAGTAGCTCGACACCCTCTATGGCAATTTTTTTTATAATCCATCACATCATATTAGCTCTATAGTCTAAGTTCTCTATCCTCTCCTCATGAGTCACAAATTTATGTCGCTGAAGAGACAAGTAACAAAAGCTACTTAATACAAGTATAGTCCATGAGTTTCCTCTCAATAAGCACCTAATTTAACCTCGCGGCATCGCGCCTTATATAGACCTACTGGGGTTGGTATGGAATTAGGTCAATGAAGGAATCTATTAATGGTGGCCTCTGAGATGTCAACCTGAGTGCCCCTCATTTCAACATACTTCAAAGAAGGTAATTTGGTAGGGAACTGATTCTTGGCCTTTCTCGACCACTTCTCAATAATGAAGTTTAACAATGTTGCAACATAGGCAGAATAGACCTCCTGAGTAGGGGGAATAGCCCTGTAGGTCCGCCATCCACCCAAAATAATAGGCGTCAAATTACTTCTTAAGCTTTAGGATCCCTGCTAGGTTATCTGTGGTAACCTATATCCCTGAAACAATGGCCTTGTTCTAGAGACCAATGGACTTTTTGGTTAAACTTTGCTCATAAATCTTCTTCACACCTAGCACATTCCATCTAGCTAATAAAAATTGCATAAGCAGTGGATAGGCATATGAATCCTCAACCACTGATCTTGTAAATTGAGCATCGCTATTATCATAACCCTTATCATCCTCTTCATCAGTCTATTGGGGGTCGCCTTTTACACATACCATTTCTTTGTCTCATCTTGGGCATTATCTTACCCATCAAAGCATCCTTCCTTCTTAGACTAGGAGAGAACTACTCTTGTGGTGGCTTAAGACATTGTTGTTTGGGGTTAATGTGGAGAAATGACATATCTGTGCTGGACTTTTGAACTACCTAAGAATTTATCACCCGAGCCATTCCCTGTATGGTGACTAGATTGCTCCAAAGGTGAGTCATGTCGTGACTGGGGCTCATACCTTGGCGGTTCAGTTTTTTGGCGTGGTCTCATTAATCTTGTAAGCCATAAGAAAATCATGTTAGATAGACAACTAGACATATGACACACTAGTAGGTACTTGGACATCTCTCGTGCATAATAAAATGATAATAACCCTTAAGAGTGGCATCACTCAGTCTATCATAGGGAAATTACACTAATTCAATAAGTGGCATTTTGCGCAGACAACATAGACTGCAAAAAACAATATTTAGAACAAAGGGTCCATGCAGGATACCCTACATAGCCCATGATGCATACCACGGTTTCTGAAAGGCAATTTGGTAGGCAGTTTGGTGCAGCAACACCTCATCAACAACCAATGACTCAAAAATGTACACATTTGTACTTTCAAAAGCATAGGGTTAATTTTAACAAGAACATACATCCCCAATTTCTAAAAGAAAAGGATCATTAACGAAAGTCAAAAAGAACAACACTTACTTGAAAAACCAAGCAAAAATAAGGAAAAAACCCTTATGATAAACTAAAATTATGAAAATGCCATTAATATGACAGTCCTTAAGTAGCATAGAAGGTCACAAAAGACCCTTATGGAACATAATAAGGAACTTGGAACTAGGATGAAATTGATGTTAATGAGCATAAAAGATGTTAGATTTAGGATGTGGGGGTGAAGGATGAATGGAATCAGTGTATTGGAAGGAATTTTGGAAGAAGAAAATAAAAGAGGTCAAGTTTAATGAAAATTAAAAAGGGAGATTTTAACCTAGGTCAGGCTTGAGGACCCCTACACAGAACACTGCATGGACTATAGTGTCCTCCACAACTCGTAGACGGTTTCGTGATAACACACTTGGTGATTTAAAAGGGGAGGAAAACTTACTTATTTCATGAGATCCTTCACAATCCTATAATGTACTGTGGGTTATGAAGATGTTCATGAATTACATGTGCTGTCTAGACCCCTACACGATAGAGCTTTATGATCTATGATGTGAACCATGGGTTGTGGAAGGTTCTGTGTGGGTGCCTTTACTTGTTCTCCTAATCATAGACTAGTCCATCACTTGTATCCATGTAATATCACGTTATGTACCCTCAAAGTGTCCCCTTAGCTGCATCTATGTAGCATATTAGGACTCAATAACATCAAAATAACTGAAGAGACAAGTAACAAAAGCTACTTAATACAAGTATAGTCCATGAGTTTCCTCTCAATAAGCACCTAATTTAACCTCGCGGCATGACACAGTTGACTTGACTACTCAAACTTCGTCAAGCAAGAATTTCTCAACAATTTTTGTCTCCGCTGATGCTCACAGGTACAACATCACCTGCTTCCCATTCACTTTGAACCTATGTCCATCTGAATTTTTGAGTTCATTAGTGGCACATGCAAACATTTGGGTCACTGTCAAAGGCCTAGAAATCTTTGACCTCAATTTACCCAAAAATAACTATTGCATAGATTTGTACAATATTACTCTATCCCTTAGACTAAAACTCCATTACTTAATATGCCTATCATGATAAAACTTTATTTGATCTTTGGACAGGGCATCCAGAACTCATCTAATTCATTAAGTTAATTAAGTCTCAAGTTTGCAGCTTCTCCTCAACTCAGATTAAGCCTTATCAAGGCCCATAATGCCCTATGATAAAGCTCTACTGGCAGATGTTAGGCATAAATTGTATGGAAACATACTAATGGGTGTTTTAAAAGTCATCCAATGAGCCCACAGTGCATCATCTAATTTCTTAGCCTAGTCAGTTCGAATAATATTTGAGCCTCCCTTACTTCGGA
>DF360378.1:30748-50381 GCA_000787875.1 Solanum virginianum | reverse complement strand
GAATAATATTTACTATCTTACCAAGAATTTCCTTTATTTCCTTATTTGAGTCCTTGACTTGTCCACTAAATTATGGGTGATATGGAGTCATGACCTTGGATTGCTTGATATTATAATTAGCCAATAGTGAACATAATATCTTATTATAGAAATGGGAACCCCTATCACTGATGTTGGCTCTAGCAATTCTAAAATAGAAAAAGATATTTTTTCTCAGAAAACCCATACCACTATTATTCTCATTATCTAATAGGGATCGGGGTCATGGGTAACTCTTGCTGCTTGGAGATATTGCCCTATCTTTGGCATTAGTCATAGGTTCTCACCAATTCATGAGTATCCTTGTAGATGGAAGGCCATTAATACCCATACTACAAAATCTTTTGAGTTGTCCTTGCACCACTTTGGTGTCCACCTACCGAAGAATATTGAGCATTTTGGCTTCCAGGACACACCCTCCTAATGACATTTTCTGCACATATCCTGAATAAGAATGGATCATGCCTAAAGTACTTGGAAGCATGATGTAAAAACTTCTTACTTCAGAGCAATTCAAATATCATTCTAAAGTCTTTCAAATGGTCGCCTCTCTTTCTCTACTTTACCACTAAGTCATCAATATAACATTCAATATTTTAATGGAGTAAGTTATTAAATATATTTTTTATACCCCTTTGATATGTGGCACCAACATTTTTTAGACCAAAAGGCATCTATTTAAAGCAATAGATACTTTTAGGGGTACGAAATGCAGTGAGTTCTTCATCTTTTGGTGCCATACGAATTTGGTTATAACTAGAAGAACTATCCATGAATGAGATTACTTTATAATCAGTGGTAGCATCAATCATCAACACTAGAATAGAAAGAAAAATTCATCTTTCTATAATAACCCCAAAAAGTGCCTGAAAATGTGCCTCAGAAGTGACCGAATCGAAAATATCCATATATCTCAAAATCTATGAGTGATATGAAAAATCCAACTTCATATTCTTGTTTAGGGGTCATTTTGAGTAGAAAATGGGTCTAACCCCAATTTAAGAGTAAATAATTAGCAATTTCATTTTTCCAAGTGATGATTTCCAGTGAGCTTTTCATGCCAATGGTGCGCACTAGAGTTAATTTTTGCCCAGTTTTGACTTCGGTCGAAGCCTTTTAAGTCTTGGTCCTAAGTGTTTCCAAATGTAAAAATACCTATACTTAGCCATTTTTCACCCTCATAGCATACTAAACATCCCCAATACTCATTCAAACACTAAGCAAAATATTTTACTCCTAAGGTCAAGTCTCAAAACCATTTCTGGATTATTAAGGATTGCATTCAAGCTTCAAGTCTCCATCTCCAATCTTCATCAAGTTAATCTCCAAAGCTAGGGTATATGAGTTTCTTTGATGGGTTCCTTTCACCTATGATATCCAACCTTTCTTTTGCTTAAATTTGCAAGATGATTTACTCATGGGTCTTATTTATTATGAAAATCACAATACACTATGTTGGGGTTCATGAAATTGTGACTGTTTTGCTATGTTTTGAGCTATGAAACTAAGGTCTATTTTAAGATTTGATATAAGGTTTTGATGTACGTTTCTTAAGGGTGTTACCAAGTACATATTAATGCTTTTACAATGAATTTTCTAGCCTGACCTCACTCTTGAATTGCATGGTCTTACACTAGCACTACACACCCTCTAAGTGTTTGATAAAATGTCTAGTTGAAGGTCCAATGCATGTCTTATGAGTTGAATGACTATATGATGATGATAATGATGAAATGATGATGGAATGATGATGAAATGAATGTATGTATATGAGGACTATACGATGATGAAGTAAATATATGTATATGGTATTCTCTATATAGTGTAGGAATGTGACCATGCCCTACTCGAGGTTGCGCGCTGGGTAAACTTGTTAAGGGGTTCGTACCTTGATATCTTATTAAGGGGTTTGTACTCCGACACCATGAGTAGTAGGATGCAACTATGCATTAGCCTTGTTGCCCATCAACCTATCAGGGGGTTCATACTCTAGCACCACGGGTGGAAGGTACGATGATCCACCAACCTATTGATAGGATTTCTACCTTAATCAGCAAGGGTGGTAGGGTGTGATGATCCGCCAATAGTCTAATGGTCTCTTCTTACACATATGTTATGTCCTATCTAAGCATGTTTTAGTTAAGCATTAATCATACATGCCATATTGTTACCGTGCTAGCTATTGACTATTTATATGCATTTGGACTATGACGCCTATCTCTTGTTGCATTGCATCCTACATACTTAATACATTCACATGTACTAACGCATACTCTATGCCTACATGATGTCACCATGTAGGAACCAGAGCACTGCTTGATCATCCTCCTCCTCCATGAAATGAGTTTCTTGATGTCTTCCCACCTACATGATGTCACCATGTAGGAACCAGAGCACTGCTTGATCATCCTCCTCCTCCATGTGGCTACTTTGATTGTCCTACTAGCTTGTTGGTGAGTTCTCCATTTGGAGGACGTTGCTTATGATCTCTTGCTATTATACTACTAGCTTGTTGGTGAGTCCTCCGTTTGGAGGACGTTGCTTATGATCTCTTGCTATGTATTATGACAATCTTTCTTTGGTTATGTATTGACTATGAGGGTGAGCCCAATTGCTTATCTTGGACCCCGCTCTTTTCTATGTAGTAGAGGTGTTGTTGGACATGATATGTATCTATGCTATGAGTCTTGACTCTCTTGTTTCTTGATATCATGATGTGGAAGTTTGCCCTTTATCCTAATTTCTTTTGTTTATACCTTCCTTTTATTGTCATTTTGATTACTTTTGCGACCAAGGATGTGTAATAATATGCTATGAGACTTGTTTGGAGTCTGTTCGGGTACCCCATTTGTCGGTCACGTCTAGGCCCTTGGCTTGAGTCATGACAAAGATGGTATTAGAGCACTAGGTTGTTAGATCCTCAGAGTCCAACACACCATGTTGATTAGAGTCCTATTCATGGTTGTGTTGTGCACTACAACTATGGGTAGGAGGCTATGAGACATTTTAGGAAATGTTTCCCCTTCTTTATGTTCTAAGTCTTGCTATAGAGTTGAGGTAAGATTTCCTTCCCTAACGCTTATTCTTTACTATTCTAGATTATGCCTTACACAAGAGGAAGATGAGCCCAAGCGCCCGAGAAGCAACCAACTAATGGAGAGCTTAGGGATGCTCTCACCTTGCTTACACAAGTGGTGGCTAATCAAGCTAATCAAGGGGCCCAAGCCCCTCATGCTCCTACATCGGCCTTTGGGGTGAGAGACTTCATGAGAATGAATCCCCCAAAATTCCATGGGTCAAAGTTGAGTGAGGATTCTTAAAAGTTCATTGATAAGGTCTACAAGATTTTATCTATTATGGGTATGAGGCCAGAGGATAAGGCGAAGTTGGCGGCTTACCAACTCAGAGGAGTAGTACAAATATGGTACAATCCATGAAAGGAGGAAAAGGGAGTCAACTATGTGGTGCTGTGGGAGGAGTTCAAGGTGGCCTTCCTTAATCGGTTCTTCCCCTTTGAACTTATGGAAGCTAAATTGGTGGAATTTATGAATTTGAGATAAGGGTCCATGAGTGTAAGGGCGTATGCTATCAAGTTCAACCAACTTTTGAAATATGTTCCACATTTGGTGGCCGACTCAAGATCTAGGATTAAAAAATTTGTGATGGATGTGTCCGACTTGGTTAGTGAGGAGTGTCGATCTGCTATTTTGATTAGTGACATGGACTTGTCATGTTTGATGACCTATGTTGAGTAAATACAAGAGGAGAAATTGAGGAAGAGGAGGGATTATGAGGCTAAGAGGGACCGTTTTAAGGGTAAGTTCCAAAAGGGTGGCTGAATAAAGGGGTGGATGAGGTCCCCGATGTCATTATCGGTATGTTGAAAATCTTTGACTTTAATGCGTATGCATTGATTGATCTGGGTGCCACTCTTTATTTTGTTTCCCCTTTGTTGCCAAAAAGTTCCATCTTGACCCCGAGTTGTTGTAGGAGTCATATGGGTAAAGCCCGTAAGTTGATCTCTAAGAGGTGTCTTTACCATCTTGTGAGGATTAGGGATATGGAGGCTAAACTCATTCCTATAGAGTCGGTTCTGGTTGTAAATGAGTTTCTTGATGTCTTCCCAAATGACCTTCCTGGTGTTCCTCCCCAAAGGGAAATAGACTTTGGCATAGACCTCCTTCCTGATGCTAAACCCATTTCTATTCCCCCTTATCGTATGACCCTAGTGGAGTTGAAGAAGTTGAACGAATAATTGAGGGACTTATTGGATAAGGAGTTCATTAGACCTAGCCAATCATGTTAGGGTGCACTGGTGTTGTTTGTGAAAAAGAAGGATGGGTCCATTAGGATGTGTATTGACTACCAGTAACTCAATAGGGTCACCATGAAGAATAGGTACCCTTTATTAAGGATTGATGATTTGTTTGACTAATTGTAATGGGCTAGCCATTTCTCTAAGATTGATCTTCGGTCCGGGTATCATCAAATGAAGGTGAGGGAGTGTGATATTCCCAAGATGGCCTTCTAGATTAGATATGGGCATTATGAGTTTGTTGTGATGTCTTTTGGGTTGACCAATGCACCGACCATCTTTATGGACCTTATGAATAGGGTCTTCAAACTATACCTTGATTCTTTTGGTGTGGTATTCATTGATGATATTTACATCTATTCTCGTTGTGAGGAGGAACATAGGGCTCATTTCAGGGTTGTGTTGCAAAGATTGAGAGAGGAGAAATTATATGCTAAATATAAAAAGTGTGAATTTTTATTTAGGGAGGTTGCCTTCCTAGGACATGTGGTGTCGGGGGATGGTATTAAGGTAGATCCTAAGAAGACCGATGTGATTAGAAATTGGCCTAGACCATTGACCCCATTGGACATTAGGAGCTTCTTGGGCCTAACAGACTATTATCGGAGGTTTGTGAATGGGTTCTCCTCTATTGCTTCCCCTATGAAGAAATTGTCTCAAAAGAAATCTAAGTTTGTGCGGACCGATGAATATGAGAGAAGTTTCCAAACCTTGAAAGATAAGCTTGTGTCCGCTCTTATATTGTCACTAATAGATGGACTTGAGGGATTTATAGTTTATTGTGATGCTTCTACAGTTGGTTTGGGTTATGTACTAATGCAAAATAGTAAGGTGATAGACTATGCTTCTAGGCAACTCAAAGTGCATGAAAATAACTACCCTACTCATGATCTTTAATTGGCCGCTGTAGTATTTACTTTGAAAATTTGATGACATTATTTGTATGGGGTGCATGTTGATGTGTTCACCGATCATAAGTGCCTCCAATATGTCTTTACTTAAAAATATCTTAACTTGAGGCAAAGAAGGTTGCTAGAACTTCTTAAAGATTATGATATGAGTGTGCATTATCTTTTGGGTAAGGCAAATGTGGTGGCGGATGCCTTGAGTAGGGTTTCCATGGGTAGCCTAGCTCATTTTGATGGTGGTGAGATGGAGTTGGCTAGGGAAGTGCATCTGTTGGCTAGATTGGGGGTTAGATTGGAGGAGGTTGGTAGTGGTGATGTTGTTGTTGTGGATGGTTCTAGGTCTTCTTTTGTTGATGAGGTGATGGCAAAATAAGATCTTGATCCTTCCTTGTTAGAATTGAAGGCCTTGGTGAAAGAGGGCAAGGTGGAGGTTTTCTCCCAAGGGGGAGATGGTGCCCTTAGGTACGCAAGGGGTGGATGAGGTCCCTGATGTCGTTATGGCATGTTGAAAATCATTGACTTTCATATGTGTGCATTGATTGATCTGGGTACCACTCTTTCTTTTGTTAAACCGTGTGTTGATAGATTTATAGAAATGATCCTTGGTGAGGCCCATACTCTTCTTATTCTATCCACCCCGATTTCACCTAAATATATAGAGACTTGAGAGAGGTGTATTGGTGGGAGGAATGAAAAGGGACATAGCAAAATTCATTTTTGGTTGTCATAGTTGTCAACAAGTCAAAGCCGAGTATCAAAGGTCGAGTGGCCTAACCCAAGACATAGAGATTCCTACTTGGAATTGGGAGGTGATTAATATGGATTTTGTGGTTAGGTTGCCCAAAACTAGAAAAGGTTTTGACTTCATTTGTTATGTGGTTGATAAGATGATGAAATCAGCTCACTTTCTACCAGTTAAGACCTCATATGTAGCTAAAGAGTATGCTAGGTTGTACATCTATGACTTGGTGAGATTCCATGGGTTCTTTTATCCATCATATCGGATCATGGAGCTCAATTTACTTCACATTATTGGAGATCTTTCCAAAGGGGTCTTAGTACTAAAGTTAAGCTTTCTACGGCCTTCCACACTCAAATAGATGGCCAAGCCGATAGGACCATCCAAACCCTTGAGGATATGCTTAGAGCTTGTGTACTGGAGCTTAAAGTAAGTTGGGATGACCATCTTCCGTTGATTGAATTTGCCTACAAAAATAGCTATCATTCTAACATCGATATGGCTCCTTTTGAGGCTCTCTATGGTAGATGTTATAGATCATTGATGGGATGGTCTGAGGTTAGTGAGGTGGCCTTGTTAGGAACAGATCTGGTTATGGAAGCTCTTGAGAAGCTTAGGATGATTAGAGAAAGGTTGAAGACAGCCCAAAGTCGCCAAAAGTCCTATGCCGATATGACAAAAAGGGATCTTGAATTCTGAGTTGGTGATTGGATTTATATGAAGGTTTCACCCATGATGGGTGTGGTCCGTTTTGGTAAGAAGGAAAAGTTGAGCCCAAGATATATGGGTCCTTATAGGGTGATGAGAAGGGTTGGCATGGTAGCTTATAAGTTGGAATTTCCTAGAGAAATGGATTTGGTTCATCCGGTGTTTCATATGTCTATGTTGAGAAAATTTGTGGGTGATCTGAATGTTATTGTGTCTCTTAATGTTTTGGGTGTGGTTGAAGACAATTTGACATATGAAGAGGTTCCAATTCAGATTTTGGGTAGGCAAGTGAAGAGGTTGAGAAACAAAGGGATGGCTTCCGTTAAGGTCCTTTGGAGAAATCAACAAGTGGAAAGTACTACTAGGAAGGCCAAAGCGGACATGCAAAAGAGATATCCTTACCTTTTCCACTCCATACAAACCTTAGGTATTGATCTAAGTCCTTTATATGATCTTACATCTTAAGTTCAGCCCTCATGTCATTGTATATGTTCACGCTTAAATTGACAAGTTCATGGTGATTTTACAATTATGATGAGATTTTTGAAATGATGTTTAAGTGCATTGTTGCAACTCTATGTAGGCTAAAATTGTCATGTTTGTGTCTCTCATATAGATCTCTTTAACATTCGAGGATGAATGTTTCCAAGGGGGAGATATTGTAAAGTCCCCTAAAAGTACCCAAAAATGTGTCTCGGAAGTGCCTGGAATTGTAATTTCCATATATCTCAAAATTCATGCGTGATATCAAAAATCCAACTTCGTATTCTTGTTTAGGGGGTTAATTGAAGGGGGAGTGGGTCTAACCCCAATTTTAGAGCAACCGTATCAAAATTTGAAATTCCCAAAAATGCAATTTTCGGAGTTGTTTCCGCGTCCTGGAAGGGTTTTCTATGCAGATTTTTGACTTTGGTCCAAAACTTTTAAGTCTTGAGCCTAAGTATTCCCAAATGTGAAAATACCTTATTTAGCCATTTTTCACCCTCATATCATTCTAAACATTCCTCAATACTCATTCAAACACTTTGCCAAATATTTTAACCCTAAACTCAAGTCTCAAAACCATTTTCGAATTCTTAAGGATTGCACTCAAGCTTCAAGTCTCCATCTTCAATCTTTATTAAGTTCATCTCCAAGCTAAGGTATGTGGGTTTATTTCATGGGTTTCTTTCACCCATGATGCCTAAGTCTCCTTTTACCCTAATTTGCATAAGTTAAAGATGATTTACTCATGAGTCTTATTTATTCTAAAAATCACTATACACTATGTTGGGGTTTATGAAATTGTGACTATTTTGCTATGTTTTGAGCTATGAAACCAAGGTCAATTGTAAGATTTGATGAAGGGTTTTGTTGTATGTTGCTTAAGGGTGTTACCAAGTATCTATTGAAGGTTTTACATTTAATTTTTCTAGCATGATTTCACTCTTGAATTGCATGGTTTTACACTAGCACTACATACCCTCTAAGTATTTAATAAAATGCTCGGTTATGGCTTCTTGAGGAATTGAGGGTCTCATGCATATCTTATGAGTTGAATGACTAAATAATGATTGAATAATGATGAAACAATGATGGAATAAATGTATATATATGGTAATCTCTATGTTGATGAAATGATGATGGAATGAATGTATGTATATGGTATTCTCTATGTAGTGTTGGAATGTGACCATACCCTAATCGGGGATTGCACGCCGAGTAACATTATTGGGGGTTTGTACCCATCAACCTATCTGGGGTTTTGTACTCCAGAACCACGGGTGATAAGGTGCGACAATCCACCAACCTATAGGGGCGTTTGTACTCCAGCACCACGGGTAGTAGGGTGCAATGATCCACCAACCTATTGATAGGGTTTGTACCTCAATCACCATGGGTAGGAAGGTGTGACAATACACCAATAGTTTAATGGTCTCTTCTCACACATATGTTTTGTTCTATATAAGCATGTTTTACTTCAAGTATCATTCATACATGTTATATTGTTAGTATGCTATTCATTGCTTATGATTTTGCATTTTGCGTATGTTTCTTATCTCTTGTTGCATTGTATCCTACATAGTACATTCAAAGTACTAATGCATACTCTATGCCTACGTGATGTTACTATGTAGGGACTAGAGCACCGCTTGATAATCCTCCTCCTCCACGTGGCTAGTTCGATTGCCCTACAAGCTTATTAGTGAGTCCTCTATTTCGAGGACATGGCTTATGATCTCTTGCTAGGTATTAAGACTACGTTTCTTTTGGTTATGTATTGACTATGAGGGTGAGCCCGGTTACTTGTCTTGGCCACCGCTCTTATCTATGTAGTAGAGGTGTTGTTGGACATGTTATGTATCTATGTTATGAGTCTTGACTATCTTGTTTCTTGATGTTATGATATGAAGGTTTATCCTTAGTCCCAATTCCCTATACTTATTTCTCATTGTCATTTTAATTGCTTCTGTAACTAAGGATGTGTAATGATATGCTATGAGGCATGTCTGGGGTTCCTTCGGGTTTCCCATTCGCCGGTCATGTCTAGGCCCTAGGCTTAGGTCATGACAAAGAAGTACTAAGCAAGCGTGAGTGAAGTACATAGGAATAAATTGGACACAAAAGAATGCATTGATAACAGCCAATAAATCCTTATTGATAATGCTCTAATATGTCTGAAAGAATTTGCCATTCATCATATCCATGCTCTGCAGCTGAATGAGGGCTTAGTGAGAAAACAGCTTACTTTAACTCCTCCATGTCAGGCATTCTTTGAAAATTCATATTCTGATTAGGTGTAACCATAGCTGGGATATAGTTAAGCACCTCTTCCTTAATCATTTTTTCCTCCCCAGTAAGGATATTTTGTAAATGTTTGCAAGCAGCCTCAACAATAGCATCATCTCCTTGTATCTATTCCCCTTTCTCATCCTGGACCTTGTAAGCAAGGCATGAAAATATTTAGTATTGGCATCACCCTCCTTGAACCAGTGGAGTTGAGACTTCTGTTTGAGAATGGACTCTTCCAGCTTCAAATATCTAATGTACTCAATATTCAACTTCTGAATATAATTCCTATTCTCTTCAGAGTTATGGATAATCATTTAATCCTTATCACTTTTGATCTGCTCCTCATAATCTTTAACTTTGGCATAAATATCCCCCCAAGGAGCTTCTAGGCTACTTGCTAAGGGTGTTGGTTAGTCTCTGTAAATTTTTGATGGAACACTCACATGACATTACCATGAACAGGCCTCTCACAACATCTTTGCACAATATCAATAAAATCAGGTTGCTCAACCTAAAAATTCAAGAACCTGAAATATTTGATGACTTTATCAGCTCTGGTAGACATTTCCATTAGCAATGGGTAATGATCAGATCCCACTGATGACAAATGAGTGATAGTGGTAAGGGGCATGATTTCATGCCATTTATGATTGACCATAGATCTATCAAGCCTCTTCCAGATTCTGAATAAAGGACCCCTGGTATTATAGCAAGTAAATTTCTGGCCAGAGAAACCTAAGTCAATAAATCCAAAGCCTTTAGTCATAGCTATAAACTCAAGACTTCTCTTCATATTATAAGGGACATCACCTTTCTTCTCCTCAATATTGGCAACGACATTAAAGTCTCCAACAGAACACCAAGGGGTATCTTTGTAAATACTAGATAAATGCAACATCATATCCCATAAGGGTCTTTTCAAAAGATCACTACACTTAGCATAGACAAAAGTGGTAATATACTTATAAGGAAGCTGAGTGTGCTGTATCTCACAAGTAACCTATTGTTCATCATTCTCCAACACCTTGCAGGTAATATCATGACCCCAGAACACTCAAATCTTCCCATTATTGTTGCAAGTGGCCTGATGCATAGCTAATTGATTCTTGCAGATAATCAACTTAGAATTGTCAGTAAATGGTTCCAAGATCATTACCATAGAGAGTTGATGAATAATAATAAGAGATTGGATTCTTTACATTACACCTTGGGTATTAATACCCCTAGCATTCCAAATGATTGCGCTAATCATTAGGAAGATTTGGAAACAAACAGTCTAGTATTGGGTTACCTATAGTGGCAGCATGTTTATTGTGGAATTTCCTACTTTGATCCTTGACCTGGTGAACCCCTATAGGTGATAGCCCTTGCTCCTGAGTAGCCTACTAGATTTTCTCTTATATTTCAACATCATGAGATGGGCTAAAAGCTTTAATGAGGTGCTCACTTAATGCATCATCTTCCTCCTTATCACTAATTGGCAGTTGATCTTTGTCAACTTCATCTTCAGAATTAATAATAGCATATTCATCAAATTTATTCTCAGTGTTGCTAGGAAGAGGACGATCAATATTAAGAATACATATGTTGGTGTTGATATCTGGTAGATTCTCACTAGAAGAAGTCAGCTCCTGGACTCCAAAGGAGTAAATGTCATAGGATTGAGATCATCCATAAGGATGAATTGTTTGCAAGTATCATTATCCTTCTTGTTCCTTATATCACCTGAGCTCAACTCACTGGTCTTAGGAGTAATGACAGCCTCATTTGATTTAGCAAGTTTCTTTTTTAAAGCATCCGTTCCTTTTTTTGCTGGGTTTGTTTTTGCTCTTAGTAACACTTGAGCTAGCAAAATTACCCAAATCCTTGGTCATGCCACCTCTCTGAGAATTAAGATCAGATTTAGCAGTATGGGCAGACGCATTTGCCTTAGTCTGACACTGAACCATTCTTTTAGTGATAGTAGATGTTGTGAGGTCCACCCTAAGGTTCTTAGAATGACCCTCATGCAAAACATCAGGCAGTACCCTCCCCAAAGGATCCCCTTCTTGCATGTTGGTATGCTTCTCCTACCTCTCTATCCTCCTTCCATTAACTATAGTAGTAGAACCAAAAGAAATAATAGAGGGGGATTGGGGTTGGGCTACAACAACATCATCCACAACATTATCAACAGAATAGGGAGAGGGCTAATCCTGATCACCAGGATCTACATCCTTCACATTAGATCTCAATAAAGGCAATACCTATGCTCTTGTTAGATGTTTGTTGAGAAGTAATAACCTCTACATCCTTCACCTCTTGCCATTTTTTGTTGGATCTTATTTTCTTGTCTTGCCATTGGTCTTGTCTAGGAGCAGTTTTCACTGTTTCATTATTTTTATCCCCAAAGCTATTAGGTTGTTGCTAGCCTTGCTTTTGTTCTAGTTTCTCTTTTGCATCCTTCTCATCAACTAGTCTAGTTACATCCTCCTCTTTTTTTCTTCTTTTTGCATCATCTTCCCTTTTTCTGATCATACACCTATCAATAGTATGGCCTTCGTGCTTAAAATGAAACTAATAATTAAGGATGTCTTCATATAGGATTAGTTTCCATTTGCCCACAATAATGTCATTCTTATCATAGCCCAACCACACATATTGTGGTCTCTCCTTTGTGATATCCATATGTACCCTCACTTTTGCCATACTTCCCCTAGTTTTTTTAAATAGAAGCAACATCTAAATAGAGAGCCTTGCCAATAGGGGAAAGAAGTGTTGTGAGTACCTCCATATAATAAATATGCCAAGGTAATTTTGGAAGGGTTACCCAAATAAGAACAATGGTTGTTTATTCTTTAGGTTTGAATGTAGGTGTCCATAATTGAAGCCTCATCAGTGTCCCTCAATGTATGTTCTTTGCTGAGTCAACACTGTGATATGATCATCCCCATTATCTAGACCAATGTAGATATATTTGGCATTAAAGTGAGCAATCCTAACTCCACCAACAAGATGAGTTTGAGAGATAAAACTCTTCTTGATAACCTCCACTCTTGGAATAGTACTAGAAAATTTTCCCACCAAAGTGAATCTACACTTGTCAAATAATTTTCCAATGATATCCTCTTTTTTGAATATAATAGTAGGATGTCCTTGTTCAGTTATTATGGTTGGGGAGGGGGGGAAGCATGATAGGAACTTCAGTTCTAGCTTGATTCATTCTCAACTTAGTAGCAAAAGATTGAATCACTGTAGGAGTGGAAGGATCACTAGGTTGCTGGTTATTTCTAGGATTCCTAGATGTATTTAGAGTAATTTTATCCCTGCTATTATCTCTACTACTAGAGGGGATTTCCTTAAATCTCTGAGGGTGCACAACATCAAAAAATTAGAGGAGATTTAAATAGGTGTTGACTGATTTCTATAAAGCTGCTTTCTAACATTGGCATTTTTCTTCAATCCATCATCATTTTTGACCCCCGATATCGCCATTAACAACAATTTTGTGCATGTCATTAGTGCCATATCAACTTGATCATGCCAATACATATGGTTGATTGTATTGCTTTGATTCAAAGAATTCAACTCAGAAAACTTACTAGAAGTCGAGATGGGATCATTAGGATCCTTCAAACCTTCCTTCTGACCCTTATCATTACTTGGTTTAACTTCCAAAGTGATTGTGTTGCTGATGAACAGTACTTCCCTCAATTTTTGATTTTCTCCTTTCCTTGACATTTAATTGCTAAAAATGTTGATCATCCTTCGATCCTAGATTAGTTTCCTCAGAATTAGGTGTCTTAGGATTAATATCCGAACCCGATTATTTCAATTTACTTTGGGTCGAAGCCTCAAGCCTGGAAACCCTAGATTTCAAATTCGATGAAGATTGCATATTAACATTCAGTGCTTTTGGGTTTGGAATATCTACCCTGTCTTTCTAAGTCAATTATTATACGTTTTGACCTACAAAACTCACCGAAACACCGTCGTCATTACCAAAAAGCTCTTCGACATCAATTTCAATGGTGGAATTAGCCTCAAATTCACCCACAACATCTTCAGGCCTTGGGGAATCTGTTCTAGTTGGTTTGTATCACAAACGTTCCTTGAAGTTGGTCGAATCTCAAAGCGTAGTTCAGGTGATCAAGATGTGGTTCCCCTAAGAATTGCATGCTAAGATCTCTGCATTTGGACGATGGAATGATCTTAATTTTTAACTATAGATGGATCCAAAGATGTAGAATTATCTCCAACCTTCAAAACAACACAAATTTTCCTAAAATTAAAATGGCAAATAATTTCCTGAGCTCTTGATAGTTCCTCCTCAAAAATGACTTTAGCGATCGCCTGACTAAAACTCAAATTTCTAGAACTGTGAGCTTGACCCATAAGTGTATTATGTTGTAGTTAATGCACCATGTCTTGGCACCCCTACTAACACTGGTCCAGCGGTCTATCACCTCTCGCCATCACCTCACGCGTCATTGCAATGTCGTTGGCAATAGAAAAGGCTAGAGAGCATTTTAAAGAGAGAATGTAGAGTGAGAAATAAAGTTGAAAAATGAGGAACCGATTACTCTGAGTTAGATTGTAGATTAATTGGATTAGGAAAGGATTTTAGGTCATTGTTCTTAAATAGTCCACTTTAGGCTAAAAATAGCCAACCAAATTAATGATATATCCCTTATTCCTAATGTTTAAGGTACATTAGTGAAAAATCTTGAAATTGACCCTGGTCTTTCCTTGAACATTGTGTACCTTAACTATGGCAAAAATTCTAAGTTGAAGGTGGCTACCAAAAGTGGCCCTAGTTTGGAGGATGGATATAATGCACCTCAACAGAGGCTAAAAGCCTAAGCTGAGGGTGGTTAGTGCAAGGATAAAGCACAAAAATAAGGGTGTGAGCTAGGAATATGGAGCAAAAGAGTAAAAGCATGCACTGGGTGCAAGAAAAACAATTGATGCCTTAGATATGAGCTAAAAAAGAAAAATTAAGTGTAGAAACAAAGAAAAAAGCTAAAATTTGAAAAGCAACCAAGAAAGCTTGAAATAGGGAAAAGGAAGAATAAGGTTAAAATAGTAAAGTTGCTGAGGCAAAAGTATAGAAAAATGCAGTTTCAAGAAGGGCCTTTAGTCACTATTTTCCCAAAATATCATGCCAAAGCCCCTGAGTCTATGTTAGAAGCTAAGAAAGTCCTATAGTGATCCTGGTCCTGTTAGTTAAAAGTCTGAGTCATCAGTATAGGGGCAAGCTTATAGTATTAGTCATTATGCATGAATATCTTTTATGAGAGTGAGTCTTTTTGCATACTACCAAGGCCAAATATGAAAATATCATTGCATATCAAATATGGGACTTCTTTCTATGAGGACACTTGCATTGCATTATTAGTACTAGGCTTATTCAGTGATTATAGATTGTTGATAATACCCTGCCTGTCATAGTTGTGTTGTCAAAAGCACCAATCGCATTGATTTGCTAAATAGCTATCTAATCCTATTCTGAAAAGGTAGTGTGGGTATCTGATTTCAAGATTTATGTGATGCATGTCATCGAGTTGAGCTCTGTGTGTTACTATATTGTCCATATAGATTGAGTCCATCGCTTCAGGACAAGTAACAATTTTAAGTTGAGGGTGTTGATATGTTGCCAAAATACAGCACTTTTGAGGCTTAAAAGTTATGATTTTGTGTGTTCCCAATGTGATATTAGTAGGTTTTATGTGTTTTTGTATTTATCTTTGCAGGATTACATGTTGGCCATGATTTTTGGGAAAGTTACAGAAGTTGTTGCAGATTTGCTGTTATACGAGACACCTTATGGGCCGTAGACCATTCTACGAGCCGTAGGGTGGTTTTGTAAGAAATTCCAATGAGGGGCCAAGTTTCTAAAGTTAATTCTACAAACATGCAGATGAGCCGTAGAAGAATTTATGAGTCGTAGATGATGTTTCGTGCCTTGAGGATCAGAGAATGAAAACTTTCTAAAGTTCATCCAATGAGACCCCTATTACAACTCGTAAACCATTTTACAAGTCGTAAAGGGGTGTCGTAAGTCCAAGTTTCCAGCAATAATGCATGAGACTCCCATTATGGGCTGCAAAGTTCAATACAGGCCATAAAGAGCTTTCGTGAGGCGTGCAGACCAGTTCTCCTAAGTCATTTAAGATTTGAATTTTAAATTTTATAAATAAGTCTTTTAGGTTATTTTTCAGAAGTACATGTCAGTTTTCATAAGATTTAGGCTAGTACTCAGAGAACTCAATATTTTGAAAGAGAAAATTGTAAGAGAGTCTTTGAGAATACTTATCGTTGATTTGATATTTAAGCTTGTGATTGTTATTGAACATGGATTGCTTGTTCTTCAATCTATTGTGTAAGTATTATTATGTCTTCTCAATTCATAATCTCTTCATCTGCACATAGCATGAGTAGCAAAATCCACAACTAGGGTTATGGGAACCATGAAGAACTAACAAAGTAAAACTTTCAACTTGAACAAAAATATTGTCTAAACACCTACTTCAAATTCTCATTCTTTAAAGCGGAAGTAGAAAGGAAAAAGTTCTTAAAGCAAGCTTCATAATTCTTAGAAGGTGTATATGCATATATTAATTAACTCCCTTTGTTTTGCATGTTTTCTAGTGATGGCCAACATTAGGACTCGCCTAGTGTTATTGACTGGACCAAGGTAGTAATGAATAGGTAAAGAGATTAATTAATAGGATTTGATTGATGAGTTCTTATCTAATCAACCAAACTAGGCCAAAGGGATGTTATACTAGGACTAATAGGTAATGCTTAGTAATGCACACTATAGAAATAGGCCAAGTCGCATAGTGAAATTTAACTCTCACCTTTGACCATAAGACTTGGTGAACTTAAATTATCGTCCTCATGCTATACACTAGACAAGAATTAGGTTATCTGGTAATACTGAGTTGGGGAACACAATACCCTAATTGCTCCCCATTATAGTTAACTAGTTTAACTTTCTCATTGATTATTTCTAACCCCCCCTTTGTGGAATTAAGTTAGTTAATTACTCGAATTATATATTGGTGAATTTTCTTGTGTCTACGTATTCCTTGTGGGATCGACCCTAACCTTAGTTAGGTTCTTTATCTTGATAGTAACCATTTTATCCTCTAAAAAGGAGGTGTAACTTGGGTAACATCACATCCTCCACCACCCACATAAAGCTAATATGGTTGCTAATGTTCTTAGTAGGTTGTCTATGGGAAGAACTGTTCATGTGGAAGAAAAGAAGAAGGAGTTAGCCAAAGCGGTGCACAGACTAGAGCGATTGGGAGTTCAACTAGGTGACTCTGGTGATGGTGGAATATTTGTGCGTAATGGTTCTACATCACCCCTTGTAATGGAAGTATAGGAGAAGCAAGATCAAGATCCCATCTTACTCCAATTGAAGGAAGAAATACATAAGCAGAGAGCAATGATGGTATTGAGATAGGGTATTGAGATACCAAAGTAGATTATGCGTTCCAGATGTTGATGGTATTTGAGAAAGGATCATGGAAGAAGCCCATAACTCTAGATATTCCATCCATCTAGGGTCTACCAAAATGTATCGGGACTTAAGAGAGGTTTATTGGTGGAGTGGGATGAAGAGAGACATCGTAGACTTTGTTTCTAAGTACCCAAACTGCCAAAAAGTAAATGTTATGCAAAATTTTGAAATCCTAGAATGGAAGTGGGAGATAGTCAATATGGATTTGATCACAGGCTTACCGAGATCTTGCAAATAGCATGATTCGATCTGGCTGATTGTTGATAAGATGACTAAATCAACCTACTTCTTACAGATAAAGACTATTAATACAACAAAGGAGTATGCCCGGTTATATATCATAGAGATTGATAGATTACATGGAGTTTCTTTGTCCGTCATATTAGATCAGGGAGCTCCATTCACCCCAATCCTAGAAGTCCTTTCAGAAAGGGATAGGTTTAAAGGTGAACCTTAGTACTGCTTTTCACCCTTGGAATGATGGTCAGGCAGAGTGAATGATACAAACTTTGGAGGATATGTTAAGGGCTTATGTCATTGACTTCAAAGGTAACTGAGATGATCACTTGTCTCAGATTGAGTTTGCATACAACAACAGCTTTAATTCATGCATCGAAATGGCTCCTTATGAAGCCCTCTATGGGAGGAGATGTAGAACGCTGATTGGATGGTTCGAGGTATGTGAAGTAGGATTGATTGGGCCAGACTTGGTAAAATTCGTCTATGCAAAAGTTAAAGATCATCCAAGAGATATTGAGAATTGCCCATAGTCGCCAGAAGTCCTACACTAATGTTAGGATGAGGGACCTAGAGTTCGAAGTGAACGATTGGGTATACCTAAAAGTATCACCCATAAAGGGTGTAATGAGATTTGAGAACAAGGAAATGTTGAGTCCTTGATGCATTTGTCCATACCAAATTGTAAACAGAGTGGGAAATGTAGCTTATGAGTAAGAGTTACCACTAGAGCTGGCAACCATCTATTCGATCTTTCATATCTCTATGCTTAAGAAGTATTTGGGGATCCATCCTTGGTTGTACCTGTTGAAAGTAATGAAGTGAAGGATATTTTGAGGTGTGATGAGATCTCAGTCCAAATCCTTGATTATCAAGTTCACAAGTTGAGTGGAACGACCCCAAAAAGTGCCCGAAAATGTGCCTTAGAAGAGCCCTAAATCATAATTTCCACATATCTAAAAATTCGTGTGTGATATCAAAAATTTGACTTCATATTCTTGTTCAGGAGGAAACATTACGTGGGGAATGGGTGTAGCCCAAATTTTAGAGCATCCATATCAAAATTTGAAAATCCAAAGTGAGCGAATTCTATTGAGCAAGCGCGCCCCAGGCGCGACATGCTAAGGGCGCGGAGGGGTTATTTTTTCGGCTAGTTTTCTTGTTCCAGTCCAAGGCCTTTGGGTCTTGGGCATAAGTCTTCCAATATGTGAAAATACCTATACTTAGCCATATTTCAATACCATATCATACAAGACATTCCCCAATAGTCTCTCTAACACTTAGACAAATATTTCACTCAAAACTCAAGTGCCCATATCTCTTTCTTGATCTAAGGATTTCATTCAAGCTTAAACCTCTCATTCAAATCTAATCAAGCTTATTCATGTCATTAAAGACCATCATGTGTCCCCAACATCAAGCCAAGTTCAAAGGAATTTTCGTTGGCTAAGTTTTGCACAAGTATCGATAGGAGGTTTAACTTTAAGGGGCATATCTCTTAGAACATAAAGAAATGGGTCACCCACAACCTTTTAAATTAAAATTCCTTAAGTTATCCTTCCAACGCACTTGGTTTCACTTTATTTAGAGTCCGGATGAAGAAGTTATGCCCGTTATCATAGAACTCATTTGTTTAAGGGTATATACGGGGTTTTGTGAAATTCCATTTCATTAATGGCATTTTGTAAATTTAATTATTTATATTGGTCTTTTGGGGATTCCTATGCTATCTTAACACTTTTTAAAGACCTAAACCCTATTCCAAAAGATTAAATTCACTCCTCCTAATTGGAATACACTCTCAAATTCTCCCAAGAGCCTCCACCAAACCCCAATAAGAATTCAAGGAAACTCAAGAATAAGTTGTGGATTTCAAGACCCCAATCCATGCTTTAAGTCTTTCTCAATTCAATTTCAAGAAATTCAAGGTCTAAGATATGTGAATTTCAACCAAGGGGTCCTTTCACCCATGGTGCCCAATCTTCCTATTTTATAAAAATTGCATGATTTCAAGTTGTATTTCTTATGGTTACCTATTATTATGAAATATGAGCATGAAATATGTTGGGGTTTTGTCAAACATTATTGATTATGCACGAATATCTATTTTGAGCTTATACTATGAGCTAATCTTTGTGTATTGAGACTATACATGATTCAAGCTATGAATTCTATGAACTATTCTGAAGTTTTGATATGATTTACAAGTTACTCATATTGGGGTTTTACCATGATGTTTGTAAGCTGATTTACATGATTTTAAGATGCATTGATTTCACTATTTCATAATCTATACTATTGCATTTTTCATGATTTGAACATGTCCTCATATGTGCCCACCAAGTGTTTGATAAAATATCAAGTTAAGAATTCTCAAGATATGTGCATGTTTTAAATGTCCA
>DF360378.1:7473-30691 GCA_000787875.1 Solanum virginianum | reverse complement strand
AGGGTTCTTTAGTTATTGATAGTCTATTACATGGTTTATGATTTAAATAACTTTATAATTACATGGTTTATATAAGTCTCAGTTGTTGATGAGTTATTGTGTCCTTATGTTAAGGTTTATGCTCTTGTGAATTGTGAAGCTTACTAAAAAGGGGTTATGAACTATGTTATATGCCTTACCCTCTAGTACAAGGCCAATTTCTATATATACGGGTTATGAACTATGTTGTATATCTTACCCTCATGTATGATTTGATGTATGTAATGTCTTAAACTCATATGAAGAGGTTATGAACTATATGGTATGCATCACCCTCATATGTGATTCAATATGTTGTATTATCTACCTTCCTACCCTCATGTGCTATTTGTTATCTCATGCTTACATGTAGGGATTATGACCTATGCTATCTTTCTACCCTCATGTACTACCCATTACCTACTAGAAGGGGTTATGACCTATGTTATATCGCTCATCCTCTAGTACAAGGTATTTGGATGAACTAATCATGTCACCTTTTTGTGGTAAACAAGTTATGGAAGTATGATTATTTTCAAGTATGATTCACTTAAGCATTGATCATACATGACATATTGTTATTATGCTATCTATTGTTTATCATTATGTATTTTGACTATGTTACCTATCTCTTGTTGCATTGCATCCTATATAGTTAGTACATTTAAATATACTAATGCATATTCTATGCCTACATGATATCAGTATGTAGGAACCAGAGCTCCTATTGATTCTCCTCCATGTGGCTAGACGGATTGTTCAAGTTAGCTTTTGGTGAGTCCTCATGTTGGGGGACAATATCTATCTTCTTCTGTGCTTATGCTAAGACTACATCTTGTATATTTGGATTACCTATTGTCATTACTATGAGGGTGAACCTGAAAAGTGTCTTGGCCTCCACTCCATGCTAAGTTTAGAGATGTTGTTGGAAAATTATGATGTATCTATTCTTTAAGCTTGACTCCCTATATTTTTATGTTAACAAAAAAAATCCCTTACTCCCATTATCCCTATTTTTACTCTCTTATTGTTGTTTAATTTCTTTTATGACCAAGGATGTATGTATGATATGCTAAGAGGCTTGTTTGGGGTTCCTTTGAGTTCCTCATTTACCGTGTCATATCTAGGCCCTAGTTCGGGTTGTGACATTTAGAACCAAAGAGTTTGCTTCTGTAAAAGTATGTGGAGAAGTCAATCCATTCAAAAGGCTATATACCCTCACCTATTTGTTCCTTCAAATGATGAAATTGATGGTAATAATTCATTTCTACTCCCTTAGTTACATTCATATTATTGAGCTGAGTTCTAATTTCTGAGTTGATGTTCTTCTTGAGTCTATGAGTATTTTAGTTTGCATGTCTTTAATTGTATATTTGCCTAATGATGATGTTATAAGTAGTCTCTCAATTCTAAAACCTAGTTGAGGTTGATTTCTGAAGTAGAAGTATTCGAGTATTTGAGTTCATTCTTTATAGGTCTCCTAGTTGCACATCATTCGAGGACAAATGATCCCAAAGGGGAGATATTATAACATCCAATGACTCTATCCTCACATGTACCTATGTTTTAAGATTTATTCTTATATATGGGATGTGTTTAGGGTCATAAGAGACCTTTAGTATTTAGTCGAGTTCAAAATCTTCCTATAAATTGAGTTTCTAGTATTGGATTATGCAAGGGCCAACTTTAAACAATCATAACTCTTAGTAAAAAGAGAATTAGGTCGCCCATGACCTATCAAATGAAGGCTCTTTGAATTATCTATCCAACACAACTTGTTAACGTGATGAGTTGAGTTGATAAATGTCCAATGAGACTAGATGAATGAGTTAACCATAGGGTTGATGTCTTGTGAGCATATTAAGTCTTGGGAAGAGTATTGAGCACCAAATTGAGAAAGAGTAAGTCCAACTCAAACTCAATAACTACACAGCCGGTGTAGGAGAGGATTGAACCATAAAATTGGATGTTTCCTATTGTCCCCAAATAAGGACTTGATGTTACTATTTATGGATCCATTGATGGGATGTCCTATACCCCAGGCAGGGTATTGAGTGGATGTGGCAACAACATCACTTAGTTATATCACACCGGCCTATAGGTGATAGTTGTTGGTTAGAGAAACTCTCAAATAGGCCTTGACAGTACTCTGAGTGGGTGATAAATAAATGATAGGTGAGTAATCATTGTCTAAATTGCATTCTTACTTTAGACTCTTGACATGATGATTCAGTTTCCTACCTCTTGAGTTGAGTTATTTAAGTTGATGTTATTCTTCCTTTACATGTTTGTTTTTGCCATTTTACATACTCATACATTCCACGTACTAATGCTCATTTAGGCCTGAATCTTTCCATGATACATAGATAGGTAATAGGGGTCATCAATATATGCCCCGTTGAGGACCTAATTGGTTTCAGCTGATTGGTGAGCCCTCCCCTAATTTAAGAGGACTTTATGTTTCTTTTCTAGCTTTGAGTTTAGACTTATTACATTCTATTTTTAAGGTATCCATGGGTCTGTTATTGGCACCATTTAGTCAAATTTCTAAAGGCTTCATAGACTAGATTGTTGATGTGATTAGATGTTATTATTGACTAGTTTCTTTCACACTAGTCTTACTTAGTTGATGGATAGACCGTTTTGCCTTTGGCCATTGATTTTTCATTTTATCATTACTATTCAATTAAGTATCCTTATTCATTGATGTCTTCTGCTATTAGATTTTGATTGAACCAATGTTATGAGACCAAGTGGTTCACATGGGGGATAGCAATAGTCTCCGAGTGTCGGTCACGCCAAGGGTACCCTCCCGAGGCATGACAATTATGATAACAATCCTAAGAGGAATGAGTATGTTGTATCTTTTTCTCTGTTTTTCTTTAATTTTCTCCCTATTGGAGTTTTTTAATCTGTATTTTTGCTTAAGGTCAAATTAGTCATTTGTAACTTCATTGAAAGTATGGAATATACGTGCAAAGCACATGTGCAGAAACTAGTTTTTTTAAGAAAAGTGAATACAACCTAAAGACTTATGAGGAATGACAAAGAACCAGAAAAAAATACTTATTGTTTTTTGCCACATTTGTGTTAGCTGGTTTGGATAATTTATATTTGACTAAAATCAAATTTACAAAACGTATCAACTACTCATAAATGCAATTTTTGCCCTTTTAAGAAGAAAATAGTTTAAATCATATTTGACCAAAGTATGATTCTATTCATATTTGATCAAAATTAGATTTACAAAATCTAACAATGCCCATTTTAAGGAAAAAATCAATTGAATCATAATTCATCAAGTGATTTAGTTCCTCTAAAGAATGAGTCATGCAAATAGAAAAAGCAAGATTAATTAAGTAAATTATATAAGTGTCACGCGCAAAGTCTCGTTAAGATGGACTGCCACCTATTGCCCATAAGGCTTGGGAGAACCAACCTGTATCCATGTACTTTCTATACATATTATAAGGGATTTCTCTATTGAAGATGCTTTCAACAAAGCAAACAGTAATAACAAGCCAAAAGGAAATGCATATCACTAGGCCGTTGGGGCCACATTGTCTAAAGTATGAGACGTAACCACATTTTGATTTACATAGGTGATTTTTCCATCCCTCGGGTTACCACCCATCAATAAGCAACTTACTTTACTTATCTTTCAATTACTTTTGAGATGATTCTTTAGGTGGTCATAATATTGGAGTTGTAGCATCGTAGATATAGCATGTGACATGTAAAGAATTATAAAAAATAATATCACAATGAAAAGAGTAGATAACACAAATATTGAATGCGCAGGAGATGAAACAACTCGTGAACTTTATTCGGCAATAAGAATTCATGTATCTTGGTACCCACGTATGTATACAGATTTGAAAGTGACTATGCATGGGAGAATATGAACATGTGAAAGAGTGGAGACACAGTTAATAGTTGTGTCGGAGTTGGTAAGTGTCTTTATGTGCCAAGGAAGAATCTAGATTTTATGCCAAGTAATACAAAATCTAGTAGCCTTACATACCTTGATATATGACCTCATTATTACTTCGGAGTAATCTTCTTTTCCCTAAAATATTTATCTATAATAGAGTAGGCAATAATACTGGTATTAACAGCTAAGAATCACTTCTTGATAGTCCAATCTTATAAAAAGTAACATTCGGGTAGCAAGCTTGTATTTAGCGATCCAAAGGCATTCTTTCAACCTTTTCACTTATAATCGTATTTTCTAATAACCATTCTTATTTACATGTAATATACAGCTTGTTTTAGACCCTTAATAGTCTTACAACAGCTCACAAGGTACAAGATAGAACAATCTTATACAACACATAAATAGGCAGCATCACATTATGTATTATCGCTACATTTCAACGTCAACAATCCCGAACTTGCTTCAACTTTAACCAGACTGTATCCAACATTATTTACACTTAAAATCAATCATAAAGTAGTCCATAAATAATCCTAAAATAGTTAATGGTCATGGAACAACAATTCCCAACTACCAGCCCACAAGTTCGTACTAAGAACACAATTGCAATATCATATAAGAACTCACTTTTGCAGACTGTAAAAGTGGTGCAGCAACTTGGTTACATCAACAACAAACTAAACCTTACGTCATAATTTAACCAACCAAGAAGATAAAAGCCTCTTAATTAACAAGAAAAGTGCACAACCATCCTTAGGACACATGTTGTCCAAAATTCCAGCACAAGCATAACTAGCATATACTTCTAGTTTTTCATAAACAAATCATACTAAATGCATAAGCAGCTTTACTTACCTTTAACCTCAAGCTTTATGTCTACTTTAGGAACCCTTGTGAGGTTGTGAGGGCTACTTTGTATAAGTTGAAAGAGAGCACAAAGTAACCTAGAAAAGTAGATTTTTTGTCCAAATTAAAATGGCTGAAGGGAACTCTTTTAAACCCTTTTTGAAGGGGGATTTTGGCCTACTTACTAAGGCATTTTTAACCTTACTTTATTAAGCTGGTGATGCAGCTTCTTGCCCCTTTCACTTGGGCCTTAAGGGGCTCCAAATTGATGGGCCTTTGCTGCCCATTTTCTCCTATCTCTTTAGTTAGTTTGGGACTAAATTATCAAATGAATTATGATGTCCTTGGGCTCTTTTTATGTTTTTCTTGGGCTGAAAATGTAGTCCATTTATGAAGCGAAAACATGGGCCAAAATTACACCCTTAAATTGGAGTTTATTCTTTATCAGACTTGGATAAATTTTGCGTTAGGCCTCATCTCCATTTCGCTAGCAAATTTAAGCTAAGCGCATAGGTGACTTATATGCTAGCTTCCTACATCCTACAAGCACCTCAATTCTCTCACCTCCCTTAAGGCCTCTACCTCTCCAATTTGGCTTAATAATTATATACCCTCGCTCATCTTAAGTGCTAGATGTAAATATAGCCCTCCCATTCAAATGTTAGGCACTTTTAAAATTGGTGCTCCTTCTACCAATTCATATCATGTTCCATATGCATAGGAATAGTACACATAAAATGTGAGGTGTTACAATAAGATAAATAAGAAATCAGATGGTACCCATTTTTGGGCTCGACTATGGTGTGACACAAGAAAAGAATTTATTAGGTCAGGTAGACCATGTGAATAGGAAAAGCAAGATTAAAGTGATTACATAAGAGAAATACAAAATCACATGGTACCCATTTTTGGGCTCGACTAGGGTGTGACACAAGAAAAGCATTCATTAGGTCAGGTAGACTATGCAAATAGGAAAAGTAAGCTTAAAATGATTATATAAGACAAATAAAAAATCACATGGTACCCATTTATGGGCTCGACTATTGTGTGATACAAGAAAAGAATTCTTTAGGTCGGGTAGACCATTGAATAGGAAAAACAACATTAAAGATATTATATAAAAAAAATACAAAATCACTCGGTACACATGATTCTGTTACTGTCTTTGTATTCAAAGAATAAAAACCAGAAACAGTAAATACTGCAATTGAAATTATAACACTAATCTGAGTCCACGGAATACACAATGTGTCCTTAAGAAATTTAATCTCCTCACTGTACTTGAGGTTATGATTATTTCCTCCCAAGATACAACAGATTAACAATTACAGAATAACGGTACCTCAAATTCTTGTAGTTTTTTTGCGAACTCAAGAACCAACAATGGCTTTCACACAGACTCAAATTTTGTACGAAAATTTATGCAGATGAAGAAGAATTTTTATATTTGAAAAAATGCAGAAGCGTCTCTATTTATAGGGAATAACTGGTGTGAATCCGCTTGTTTAGAATATTCTCATCTGTTTAGAACAGGTATGATACCTTTTGGGAAAGAACATAATTGTTCTGAAAGAACAATTCACGCGTGAATTTTAAAAATTGGTTAAATTAACTTTGCATATTAATTTAATTAATAAATAATCCATAAATTAATTTAATTAATAAATAATTCACAAATTATATAACTAATTATTAACTCACAAAAGGAAATATCACAAAAGGAAAATATTTAGATTGATTATATAAACTTTGTCCAAAATATTTATCACTCAATCACATCATTTGCTGAAGCCATAGCTATAGCCATAGCTGTAACCAAAGCCAACCCGAGCGAATGACAATGATGACGGTGCGAAGGGGTCCCCATTACTTGACTCTTTAAGACTTAGAGTGAATGTTTCCTAATATAACGACAACATTTTCCTCTCTTCTTTTTGATGAGGGAGAAGTGACTCTTCAATTCCCTTTACTTGATGACCCCCGCATTTTCCTTATTCTTTCAACCATCATTTCCTTTTAATTCTTCATTTCGCAAATCACACTTATTACTCAAACCCAACAATCCCCCACATGAATAGGGAATGACCCTTGTTTAAAACATATGGATGAAAAAAATATGTGTGACCAATAAATAATGATTAATTGCATCTAGATAAGTAGGTTTACCTTTGAACTTTCCATAGTGAACATATGTCGAATATACTCGGTCAATTGGTAGATGTGATATCTTTAAACCATCGATCATTGATGTATACCTCGACAACATAAGTCACACAACCAACCCTTTAAATGATTTTGGTTCTCATTGTTTTGTTCGTTTTAGCTATGAACACTTCCTGGTTTATAAGTACATAGAGAACTGGCCATACCAGATTCTCCTTGAAGCGACTTACACTTCATATTTACATAGTGATTTCTAAATGTGTTATCCTATAGACACGCTATTTGATATATCTATATCAAACATAGAAACCATTAAAAGGTCATTCTACCTTATCCTTGTTACTGAACTGTCACGACCCGGACCTAGGGACTAGACGTGACACGATGAACGGGGAAACTGAAGGGAACCCAAACAAGCCTTTTGACATATCATTACACATCCATAGTCACAGAATCAATAAACAACAATAAGAGATATTAAATAGGGATAAACGGGGCTAAGGGACAACTTTAACACCAGATAACATAGAAGCCAAGAGTATAGTGTTGATACATCATGAGGTTCCAACAACACCTCTATACATAGATAGGAGCGGGGGCCAAGAAAATCCCTATGCTCTGCCTCATAGTTATGAGTTTCAAACATAAGAAAAGACAATACATAGCATAGATCAAGAGAAGTATGTTCTTGGAGTTGAGTACTCACCAAGCTTGCTTTGAAAGTCATACTAGCCATGTGGAGGAGGGAGATGATCAAGTAAGACTCCAGTTCCTACATGGTACATCATGTACTTATAGAGTATGTGTTAGTACATTTGAATGTACTAAGTATGTAGGATGCAATGGATCAAAAGATAGGCAACTTAGAAAAATTGAAATATCATAAGCATTGGATATCATAATAACAATATGACATGTATGAATGATGCTTGAATTAAAATATGCTTATGTAGAACATATTACATGTACATTAAAAGACCTCTTGATGGTTATCACAACCTATCATCCATGTTGATCGAAGTATCAACCCCCCAATTGGTTGATGGACATCACACCCTCCATCATAGTGGTCGAAGTATCACCCCCCTTAACTGGCTAATGGACATCACACCCTCCATCATAGTGGTCAAGGTATCAACCCCTTAACATGGTTGATAGTTGTCTCGCCTTTCCATCCATGGTGATTGAGGTATCAAGCCCTTAATTGGTTGATGGTTGTCTTACCCTACCATCCATGGTGATTGAGGCATCACCTCCTCAACTATACATGGTCAACTTACAATAATATAAGTACTTTTTATGGATATAACTCATATAACATTATTTTCATCATCATAAAGTCACTTAACTCATAAGACATGCATTAGACCCTTAATGACTCAAGAATCCATAACCGAACATTTTATCAAACACTTGGTGGGTGTGTTATGCTTGTATAAAACCATGGAATTCAAGAGTGAAATCATGTGAGAAATTCTAATGTAAATCAACCCACCAATACTTGGTAAAACCCTCATGTGAAATATATTGAAAATCCCCATCAAATATCAACAAAGATCATAGCTCTATAGCTTAAAACATGCATAATTATAATAGGCAAATCGTCTCATGGCATAGACTTAAAATGAGTAAATGTGTGTTTTCAATCACACTTTCATGAAACCCCACTATACTATATGATCATAATCACTAATGAATAATACCCATAAGCAACCTAACTTGGGAACATGTGATTTTCGTAGAAATGGAAGATTGGGCACCATGGGTGAAAGGACCCAATGGTTGAAACCCACATACCTTAGACCTTGAGTTTCTTGAAATTGATTTGGGAAAGAATTGAATGTTGGAATGGAGTCTTGAAATCCAAACTTGTTCTTGAGTTTTCTTGAATTTGTATTGGGGTCTTCGTGAAGGCTCTTGAGAGAATTTGAGAGTGAATGCAAGTTGAGAGTAATCAGATTGATCGGAATAGGGTATAAGTCTTTTGGGGAGGTTAGGATAGCATTAGAAGTCCAAAGTGATCATTAGAATAGATAAATTTTACGAAAACGCCATTAGTGAATGGATGGAAAAATTGGCAAAGTGATACCCCACTTAAGGCCTCGCAGGTCGTGTGGCACTCCACAGGTTGTGTGGAGTGCCCATGAGATGAGACTTGGTCAAAAATTGGAAACTTGAAAACTTAGAAAAATTCATGTCTCGTCACCCATACGGGGACCTCCAAGGGCCGTGTGAAGCTACACGATCTGTGTAGAGGTCTGTGGAACCACAGTTGGTAAGAAACAAATGTTGCCAGACCCCCATGCTAAAGGGCATGACTTATGAGACATGTTGCAGCCCGTGTGGATGGTCGTGGCATAACACTTGGCCAAAAACACTTTCATGCTCACTAAGCTTCACTTGCACACACCCCACGGCTAGCCACATGTTCAGTAATAAGCAACACGGCCCATGCCACTGGCCGTATCAAAAAATGGTCTTTTCCAGCTCAAGAAAGCCCAGACGGACCATCCAAAGCCCCACTGCCTGTCAAGGTGCCCCGTGTGGTTTCACTGCACGGGAGGGTCTCACAAAAACGGTCATAACTCCTTTATCCAAAATTGAAATAAGGTGAAACTAAGTGCAATGGAAAGGTAACTCAAAGGGATTTCAATTGATGTGTCATGGATTATCCAGTTCCAAGTGTGCTAAACGTTACACTAGTTTAAAGTTGACCCTTGCATAAGTCAACGCCCAAAACTCAACTCATAGGGAAGTCTTGAACTCGTCTAAGTACTAGAAGTCTCCCACGTCCCTAATACACTCCCCACCTAAACAAATGAGGCTTGAAACATAGATATATAAGAGCATGGAGGTAGGGGTGTCACAAAAACGTACACAAGAAAACTGATCACAAAGATTTTGTCCCAACATGGATGCAACAAATGTAATTAAACATTACTTTCAAAAAGTCTTAACATGAACATCAAAAATCACCATAATCATGCCAACATAAACATGAATGCATGCAAATGACATAAGGGCCAAAACTTAAGACTCGAAATCATATAGAGGGACTTAATGTTGTACCTTACGCTTGAGTAGAGTGAAATAGATAGGTATATCAGTTTTGCATGTCTGCCTTGGCTTCCCATGTAGCACTTTCAACTTGACAATTCTCCCAAAGGACCTTGATGAGCACTACATCCTTATTAAGCAACCTTCTACCTATCCATCCAATATCTCCACCGGGACCTTCTTCGAAGCCAACTCATCCTCTACAATACCCACGACCTCAAAGAGTTCTATAGCACTTGAGTCACCAATAAATCTCCTCAACCTTACCTAGGCAACTCCAATTCGTATGCCACCTTACCAATTTTCCTCAACTCCCTATAAGGAAACTCACACCTTGGGCTTAATTGTCAACCTTATACACACATAGCCTACCTTGTTACCTAAATCCACCATCTCCTTCTTGGGAGTAAACCCCCATTCTCAATTTCACCCAACCTCATTCCCAACCTAGTTAACCGGTGTACTTTCTTAACCACCCTTTTATTACTCAATGTCCACACTCATCGTAACTACAAAAAACCTCTCATCCCTTAAGCCTTGTAATATTACCCTTGAATGACTCGCAAGCTCTTCTTCATTCCAGAAATAAATCAATATACCAACTACCTCACACATATTGAGGTAGGGTTTAAAAATCTTATTCATGAGATCCACAAACGTAGTCGGGGCATAGGTCAAGCAAAAGACATTACAACCAATTCAAAATATCAAAATGGACACTAGGAAATTCATTAACTACCAGAATAAACTCAATAGGAAGGGTTTTAGACTCAAAATTTAACCCTTACGAGATGATAAATGCAACCCTCAACGATCAATTTGGGCCTAAGACAAGAAATAAATCTACCCGTACTTACCACTTTATAACATTCCAAATCAAGTGTGGACTCCTTAGGGAATTGAAAATTAACCCTATGGGTTCTACAACCAATAGAAGCATGATATGTATGTAACCTAACCACCCTAAGGACAACCCCAAATCTACCATGTCAAGTTCAACAACATCACAAAACAATGCTTTATACAATAATAGAATTGGGGCAATCCTCCTATGGACTTTCTAGCCATCATAGACTCATTAATTGGGGGGACATTAAAAGACTCACATAACCATTCGGGACATACATATGAAATGTTTTAGCACAAAGAAATAATGAAAGAAATAGCGACTCCCAGAACTATCAAAGCATGCACAACATATAGGTAGCATCATAGGGCACCTCATCCCCTCCTTTCCTCCTTTGAAGAGCATAGAATTGATTACGTCTTGGAGCACCCCCTTGAACAATATCATCACCTATATACTTGTTGCATTTACAAGGACATTCTATTATCTTGTGATCCATCCCCCCATAACCGTAACAAGCATTAGTATTCTTCAAGCATGGGCCATCATGGCATCTACCATATCTTGGACACCTAGCATAAGGCACCACACCAATACCACCTTTGGGAATTTGGAACTTTCCTTCAAAACGGGCCCTCTTAGCCCCCTTACCCCTTCTCTTTCTCATCTTTTCTCCTCCAATTGTTCGGCATAAGTCATGAGACGGGACAAGTCCATGCAACCTGTCAATATAGTAGTAAAACATTCTTTATTCACCAAATTAGAAACATTCATCACAAACGTATTCATTCTAGACCTTGGCTCTGCCACCAATTAGGGGAATATTTATAGATTTGGTTGAACTTGAGGGCACACTCCCTCACACTCATTGACCCTTGCTTCAAATTCATGAATTTCATTATTTTGGCCTCCCTTAGCTTAAGAGGGAAGAACTGGTTGAGAAACGCCACCTTAAACTCCTCCCAAAGGACCACATCGTTGTTTCCCTTCTCCTCCTTCTATTTAGTATACCATGATTAGGCCACCCTTTTTAGTTGGTAAGCCTTCAACTCCGCCTTCTCTTCCAACCTCACACCCATAATAGATAACACTTTGTACACTGCATCAATAAATTCTTGAGGGTCCTCATCCACTTTAGACCCGATGAACTCTGATGGGTTCATCCTCATGAAATCCCTTACCCTAGATGCCAGAGTAGGAGCATGAGAGGCTTGGGCCCCTTGGTTGATTTGACTGGTCATGGCTTAAGATAGCATAGCAATAGCATCCCAGAATTCTTCATGAACCTTTTGTTCTTTGAGAGTGTGGGCTCTTCTTCCTCTTAGGTTAGGCATGATCTAGTATAGAAAAGAACATTTGTTAGAGGGGAAACCTTACCTAACTTCTATAGCACGACATAGATCATGAAGAAGGAAAACATTTCCTAAAACATCTCAAAGCCTCTTACTCATAGTCATGGTGCATATCACAACCATAAATAAGACTCTAAGTTAGAAGAAGGGGAATATTTCTTGTAACGCCTCACAGGCCTTTGCTCATAGTTGTGGTCACTTCACAACCATGAGCAAGACTCTAATTAACGTAGTGTGTTGGATGTCGAGGACCATTAACAACCTAGTGCTCTGATATCAAGTTTATCATAACCCGTACCTAGGGCCTAGATGTGGCACAGCAAATGGGTAACTTGAAGGGATCCCAAATAAGCCTTTTAACATATCATTACATATCCTTGGTAGCAGAAGAAATAAACAACAATAAGAGATATTAAATAGGGATATACGGGGCTAAAGGATAACTTTAATACCATAGAACATAGAAGCCAAGAGTATAGCATTGATACATTACAAGGTTCCAATAACACCTCTAATACATTGATAGAAGTAGGGGCCAAGACAATCTCTGGGCTCACCCTTATAGGTATGAGTTTCAAACATAAGAAAAGACAATACATAGTATAGATCAAGAAACGTATATCGTCGGAGTTAAGGACTCACCAAGCTTGCTTTGAAAGTTGCACTAGCCACGTGGAGGAAGGAGATGATCAAGTGGGATTCTAGTTCCTACATGGTAACATGATGTAGCATAGAGTATGTATTAGCAGTTTGAATGTACTATGTATGTAGGATGTAATGCATCAAAAGATAGGCAATATAGGCAAAATGCAATATCATAAGCAATGGATAGCATAATAACAATATGACATGTATGAATGATGCTTGAAGTAAAACATGCTTATGTTGAACATATTGCTTGTGTAGTAAGAGACCTCTTGATGGTTGTCACACCCTACCATCCATGGTGATTGAGGTATCAACCCCCCAATTGGTTGATGGACATCACACCCTCCATTATAGTGGTCAAATCATCAACCCCTTAACTAGTTGTTGGACATCACTCCCTCCATCATAGTGGTCAAGATATCAACCCCTTAACATGATTGATAGTTGTCTTACCCTAACATCTATGGTGATTGAGATATCAATTCCTCAATTGGTTAGTGGTTGTCTCACCTTACCATCCATGCTAATTGAGGTATCACCTCCTCAATTAGGCATAGTTAACTTACAATACTATAGGTACTTTTCATGGAAATAACTCATAAAATATTTCTTTCAACATCATAAAGTCACTTAACTCATAAGACCTGCATTAGACCCTCAATGACTCAAGAATCCATAACCAAACATTTTATCACACACCTGGTGGGTGTGTTATGCTTATATAAAACCATGCAATTCAAGAGTGAAATCATATGAGAACTTATAATGTAAATCAACCCACCAATACTTGGTAAAACCCTCATGTGAAATAAGTTAAAAACCCTCATCAAATATCAAGAGAGATCATTGTTCTATAGCTTAAAACATGCATAATCATAATAGGCAAATCATCTCATGGTATAGACTTAAAATGAGTAAACAGTTAGGGCCATCATGGCATCGCTTAAAACATGCATAATCATAATAGGCAAATCATCTCATGGTATAGACTTAAAATGAGTAAACAGTTATTTTCAATCACACTTTCATGAAACCCCACTATAGAATATGATCATAATCACTAATGAATAATATCCGTAAGCAACTTTACTTGGAAATATGTAATTTTCATAGAATGGAAGGTTGGGCACCATAGGTGAAAGGACCCAATGGTTGAAACCCACATATCTTAGACCTTGACTTTCTGGAAATTGAGTTCGGAAAGAATGAAAACTTGGAATGGAGTCTTGAAATCCAAACTTGTTCTTGTGTTTCCTTGAACTTGTATAGGGGTCTTAGTTAAGGCTATTGAGAGAATTCAATAGTGAATTTAAGTTAAGAGTAATGAGTTTGATCATTTTGAATAGAGTTTAAGTCTTTTGGGGAGGTTAACATAGGATTCGAAGTCCAAAATAATCATTAGAATAAATAAAATTTATGAAAACACCATTAGTGTACGGATGGAAATATTGGAAAGTAATGCCCCACTTAAGGCCTCATGGGTCGTGTGGCACTCCACGGGTCGTATGGAGTGCCTGTGAGATAAGACTTGCTCAAAAATTAGAAGTTGCAACACTTAGAAAAATTCACATCTCGTCACCCAAATGGGGACCTGCGCAGGTCGTGTGAAGCTACACGGTCTATGTAGAGGTCTATGGAACCATACTTGGTAGAAGAAAATATTGCCAGAGCCCTACACAAAGGGTCATGTCTCATAGACATGCCATGGCCTATGTGGATGGCCGTGGCACAACGCTTGGCCAAAAACTCCTTCATGCTCACTAAGCTTCACTTGTACACACCCCACGGCTAGCCATACGGTCAGTGGCAAGCCACATGGCCCGTGCCACTGGTAGTGTCACATGCCATAGACCAAAAAAGGTTTTTTCTAGCTCAAGGTAGCCCAGATGTCACATTACAAGGTTCCAATAACACCTCTAATACATTGATAGAAGTAGGGGCCAAGACAATCTCTGGGCTCACCCTTATAGGTATGAGTTTCAAACATAAGAAAAGACAATACATAGTATAGATCAAGAAACGTAAAGGTGAAAACGAGTGTGTTGGTAAGCTGACTCAGACGGATTTCATTTGAGATGTCATAAGTCATCCATTTCCAAGTGTGCTAAAAGCTACACTTATTTAAAGTTGACTATTGCATGAGCTAACGCCCAAAACTCAACTCATAGGGAAATCTTGAACTCGTCTAAGTACTAGAAGTCTCCCACGACCCTAATACACTCCTAACCTAAACAAATGAGGCTTGAAAATAGATATATAATAGCATAGAGGTATGAGGTGTGACACAAACACTATCACATCATGTGAATGGACTTAATCATAATTTTGACAATGTTGACCCGTCATCAATGACTTTATTATATTCTTGCAATATCTGCTCTTCTAGGTAGTATTTCCGCCATGATGATTTGTCCTCGGCCATAGTCCTATTCTATTTGATGACCTCTCAACTCCCTCTCTAGTTAGGCCTTTTGTAAGTGGATCCGACACATTATCCTTTGACTTTACATAGTTAATTATGATAATTCCACTAGAGAATATTTGCCTAATGATATTATGTCTTTGTCATATGTGACAAGACTTACTGTTATACATGAAGCTCCCTGCTCTTCCTATTATTGGTTGACTATTATAATGTATGCACATAGGAGATATTCTCAATTAGGCATAGTTAAACAAGACTTACTGTTATACATGAAGCTCCCTGCTCTTCCTATTATTGGTTGACTATTATAATGTATGCACATAGGAGATATTGGTTTGGGCCAAAATGGAATATCTTTTAGGAAATTATGGAGCCATTCAGCTTCTTCACTAGCCTTATCTAAGACTATGAACTCAGCCTCCATTGTAGATCAAGCTATTCATGTTTGTTTAGATAATTTCCATGATATTGCTCCTCCATCAAAAGTAAAAACATATCGTTAAGGCGGACCGACACCCATTGCCAATAAGGCCCAAGAGAACTAACCTATAGCTATGCGCTTTCTATACATATTAGAAGGTCTTCTATACTCAACATGTCTTTAGGGAAGTAAATAGTAATAACAAGCCAAAAGGAACTCATATGACTAGGCCGTTGGGGCCATGTTGCCTAAAGTACGAGACATTACCGCATTTTAATTTACAAAGTCTACAAAGCCTCTAAATAATGACAAGTATCTGATAAGGGTCGGGATAGGCCCCACCTCATCTAACTGTACAACACAAAATAAAATAACCTTTAGACATGCAAAGACCCAAAGTAACCTAGAGCCTGGTAACCACAGCTGGATATCCTGTACTCCTACTGAGGAGATCTACTAGCACCTGTACCTGTAGCATGAAATGCATATCCCCTGTAAGGGACGTCAATATGAGATAATGTACTGAATATGTAAGGCAGGAAATACTGTATATGAAATAACAACTCAAATGAAACTATGCACTGATGTATAATAAGATAACACCCTTTAGTCATATTGTGGAATCATGTACTTTATGTTCTTTATATCACTTTACCTTTACTGTAAAATCTGTGCACAGTATATACTATAAAAGACCAACTAACCAGTGGTAAACTATATCGGGTTCATCCCTAGCTAGGCTTTTCCTTAGCCCCTCGGGGTTACCCCGTCATGATAGGATCGTCCCTGGCTAGGTGATTCTTCCACCCCTTGGGCTACCATCTATCTATAAGCAATATACGTTACCTTTCAATTACCTTTGGGATGGTTCTTATGGTGGTCAGCTGTAGAATTGTGTAGGCAGCATATGACATATAGATAACTATACAAGACAATACAATAATGAAAAGAGTACGTTACACAAATAATGAAATGCATATCAGATGAAACAACTTATGAACTTTATTTGGTAATAAGAACCTATGTAAATCGGTATCCATATATGTATGTAGCTATGAAAGTGACTATGTATGAAAGCATATGAATATATGAAAGAGTGGAGACATAGTTAGTAGTCATGTCGGAGTTGGGAAGTGCCTTTATGTGCCAAGGAAGACTCTGGATTTCATGCCAAGTAAAATGAAAGCAAATAGCCAAATAAAGTCCATAAGTTATTTCATCTCATACGCATTTCATTATTTGTGTAATGTACTCTTTTCATTGTCATATTGTCTTGTATGATTATCTACTTATCATATGCTACCTACACAGTTCTACAGCTCCAAAATTATGACCACCATAAGAACCATCCCAAAGGTAATTAAAAGGTAACGTATATTGCTTATAGATAGGTGGTAGCCCGAGGGATGGAAGAATCACCTAGCCAGGGACGATCCTATCATGGGGGGTAACCCGAGAAGCTAAGGAAGAGCCTAGCCAGGGATGAAACCAATACAGTTTACCACTGATCAGTTTGTCTTTTACAGTATATATTGTGCACAGATTTCATAATAAAGGTAAAACGATATAAAGAATATAAAGTACATAATCCCATAATATAACTAAAGGGTGGTCTCTTATCATACATTAGTGCATAGTTTCATTTGAGTTGTTATTTCATATATAGTATTTTTGGCCTTACATATTCAGTACATTATCTCATACTGACGTCCCTTACAGGGGACCTACATTTCATGTTGCAGATACAGGTGCTAGTAAATCTCCCTAATAGGAGTACAGGATATCCAGCTGTGGTTACCAACCTCTAGGTTGCTTCGGGACTTTGCATATCTAGAGTTTATTTTATTTTGTGTTGTACAGTTAGTCGAGGCGGGGCCTATCCCGACCCTTATCAGATACTTGTCCTTACTTAGAGGCTTTGTAGACTATGTAAATTAAAGTGTGGTCATGTCTCATACTTTAGGCAACATGGCCCAAACGGCCTAGTCATATGAGTTTCTTTTGGCTTGTTATTACTGTTTACTTTCCTAAAGACATGTTGAGTATAGAAGGAATTTTCTTTCAGTTGACCTAGTAATCCAGTTTGCATCACTATATATTTCAACAACTATTGGATACTTGCTATAATATAAAGAAAAGTTTTGAGTGTGCTCTAAATACCCCAAAACTTGTATCATTGCCATCTAATGATTTTCGTTGGGATTACTCGTGTACCAATTCAATTTACTTAGAGCACAAGTTATTTCTAGTCACTTACAGTTTATGATGTAAATCAAACTTAACAACACTCTGGCATAATCCAATTGAGACAGACTTTCACCTTTATACTTAGAAAGATTAAGGTTCAGATCAATCGGGGTTTTTGCACTTTGTAGTTTAGGTACTTGAAATTTTTCTAGTACCATTCTTGTATAATGAGATTGAGACAATGCTAAACCTTGAGGAGTTTTGTGAATATTAATTTCTAAATCAAGTCGGTATCTCCTAGGTCTTTCATATCAAACTTACTAGCATGCATATGCTTAGTAGCATTTATGTTAGCAATGTTGTTACTCATTATTAACATATCATCCACATACAAGCAAAAAATGACAAGTTTATTTAAACCGTTTGTACTGTAAACACATTTGTTACAATCATTAATTTTGAAACCATTAGACAACATTGTCTGGTCAAATTTTGCATGTTATTGTTTGGGTGCTTGTTTGAGTCCATACAAAGACTTAACAAGTCTGCACACCTTCTTTTCATTTCTAGGAACTATGAACCCTTCTAGTTGCTCCATATACATTTCTTCCTCCAAATCTCTATTTAAGAAGGCTGTTTTGACAACCATTTAATGAATTTCTCGACCATACACTGTAGCTAACGCTATAAATGTTCAAATTGACATAATTCTTGTTATCGGTAAGTATGTATCAAAGTAGTCAAGACCTTTACGTTGTCTAAATCCTTTAAAAACAACCCTCACTTTATATTTGTCAACAGTGCCATCAGCTTTCATTTTTCCTTTTGAAAATCCATTTAGACCCTAGGGGTTTAATTCCAAGAGGAAGATCAACCAATTCCCCTGTACGATTATTCATTATAAATTCAATCTCACTATTGACTGTCTTTCCAATATTGTCTTCTGAGGAAGTCATAACTTTTTTGAAGGTTCGAGCCTCATTTTCTAATAAAAATATTACAAAATCAGGTCCAAAGGAAGTAGAGGTCTTTTAATGTTTATTACGCCTTGGATTTTCCTCATTATGATCACTCTTCGTTGATTCTTCTCGAGGACATTTAGTTCCTTCATTAGATGATTCATGTTCTTTCTTATACGAATATATTGTTTTAATGAAATTCAGCATTATTTGATTCAATTATAGTATTAACATGAATGTCAGGATTTTCTGATCTATGCACCATAAATCGATATGCTTTACTACTCAAGGCATATCCTATGAACATATAATAAATTGTTTTCGGTCCTATTTTTGTCCTTTTAGGTTTAGGAATCTGGACCTTAGCCAAACACCATCACACTTTCAAGTATTTAAGGTTAGGCTTTCTCCCTTTCCATTTTTTGTATGGAATAGATTGTATTTTACTATAGGGAACTCAATTAAGTATTCGATTAGCCGTAAGGATAGTTGCCCTTCACAAGTTCTGGGGCAAACCAGAACTAATTAATATGGCATTCATCATCTCATTAAGTGTTCGATTTTTCCTTTCCGTAATTCCATTGGATTATTGTGCATAACAGGTTGTTGTTTTGATAAATAATGCCATGTTACAAACATTTTCCTCAAAAGGATATTTATATTCTCGGCCCCTATCACTCCTGATCATTTTTATCTTTATTTTTAAGTTGTGTTTCAACTTCACTTTGAATGTTTCAATTACCTCATCTTTACTAGTAAGTAAATAAATATAATAGTATCACATACAGTCATCAATAAATTTGATGAAATACTTCTTTCCACTACGAGAAGGTATTGACTTTATGTCACAAATATCTATATGAATTAAGTCTAAGAGATTTGAATTCCTTTTGATGTTCACACTCCAACAGCAAAGTAGTGGCAGTCAAGTATAAACCTAACCAAAGGCTAGGGTCAAATCCACAGGGAAAACGAGGTTGACCATATTGACTCACTACCAATTATTTCAAGCATCAATGAACTATATTCTTTAAAATAGGGGGTTTGTAATTTCAAAGTGAAGAACAATTAAAATACTACACTACTAATGCGAGAAGATAATTAATTTGAGGGACAACTTAGGAATTGTGTTCCCCATGATTCGTTAACTCAAATACCCCAGAAAATATAACCCTAATTTAGACATTGCATACAGGACGGTAACTTAGGTTCTTCTAGCCTTCTTGTGAAGGTGAAGGAAAAATTTCACCATGGCGTGTGGTTGGCAACCATGGTGTGTCAACAAACCATTACCTATTTTCCCAGTCAACCTCCCCTTGATCAGATTTTATTAATTAGATGAAAACACATCAATCGAATCCTGTCATCTACTTCCCTTTTCATATTAGTCACTACCTTGGTCGGGATCGTGATAGTAGGCAGGATATGGTGTTGTTCACAAAACAACATTCAAAATGAAAGGAAACAGACAATACATGCAAATAACTAATCAAAGAAATGCACAAAATTTGGGTTATTTCAAGTAAACTCCTCATTGTTCCTACAACCCCAAGTTGTGAGAACTTAGCTACTCATGACTAGGGCAAACTCACAAACAATGATTGGAATAAATATGGTTTGGAGATTACCCAAGAACAATGAAGAACAAAACAACTTTGATGTTGAAACCACAAGCTTGGATTAATGGAAGTAGAATATGATTGATTTCAAATCCCACAAAATGGGTCTTCAAAATTAAAATACTAAAATCTACACTAAACCCTATAAAAGTTCTCTAAGAATATTCAAAGTTATTATAAATTCTATAAAGTCTCAAAATTCTTTCAAAAACTCTATCATTAACTATTTATACTATTTACAAAAAAACCCTAAAAATAGAATAGAAAATATAGCTGGCAGCAGATACGGTCTGCAGTTATGACTTATAGGGTGACCCACGAGTCATAGTCAAGCTTTTATAGTCAGTACTTAGCATTTTGGACTTGACTGCTATGAGTCATAGTCTAATCTACGACTCGTAGTACTCGGTTGCAGTTCTTAGTCCAAATTTTGGCAATACTATTTCTAGCTATGAGGCCCCCTCCTACGAGCTGTAGTGAGACCTATGACTCGTAGGCTAGCCTCATATAGATGACCTTCACTTTGCAAATTACTACTTTTTGAATACTGTTTCTTGATACGAGGACACACTATGACTCATAGCTTAGGCTACGACTCATAGGGTGGCTTGTGTCCTCAACTTCATCAAAATCTTTAATTTTCTCCCAAAATCATACCAACCTATATTTTCTACAAGAACAACACAAAAACACATAAAAGCCATAAAAAATCACATTAAGAACATGCAAAATCCTTTGTTTTAGGCATCAAATGTGATATATTTTGATAGCACATCAACACTCTCAACTTAGAATTATTTCTTGTCCTCAATCGATGACTCGATCTAAGTAGATAATAAGAAACACATAGCAATTATCCTAATGGCATATATATCACTCAATTCCAACTCAGATACCCAATTGTTATTTTTGAAAACTGATTGTATAGCTTCCAGCAAACCAAAACACAATGATGTCTCTGACAATCTAAATATGACAAGTGAAGGAGTATCAACTATTCACAATCACTGAACAAGTTATATGTCAATCATGCAATGCAAATTCCCTCACAGAAAAGAAGTCCCTCTATTTCACTCAAAAAAAAATCGATGTCCAAGGACTGTATAAACATTCTCACTCTCAAAATTGTGATTCATACATGACAACTAACACCATAGGCTTGCCCCATATACTCTCACTCTAGACTATTGAATAGCTGGATTGATCACTTTAGGAATTAATAGGCTTGTAACATAGGCTTATGGGGCTTTGATATGGCATTTTGGGCAAGTGGTAACTAAAGGCCAACCTTGAACCACGTTTTTCCACATTTTTACCTTAACAACTCATCCATTTTCATTGTGTCCTCCCTTATTCTTTATTTTCAAGCTTTTTCTGGTGCTTTCGTTTGCTTTTTCAGCTGTGCCTCATTTTTGAACTCATTTTGCTTATTCTTTTCATTTCAAGGCACTTTCCTTCTTTTTCTCTCACCCGGCACATGATTTTCTTTTCATTCTTTCTTTCCCTACAAACCACCTTATTTTTGTTACTTTACCACAACACAAGCCACCCTTAACTTAGGCTTTTAGTCTAAAGTGAAGTACACAATATCCATTCCCTAAATAGGGCCACTTTTGGTAGCCACCCTCAGCTTAGGCTTTTTGTCACCATCAAGGTTCACATGTTCAAGGATAGACCAGGGCCAATATCAAGGTATTTCACAAAATAAGGCTAGGTTAGCTAGGTGTCAGAAAGAACAAGTACATGCAAAGCTCAAACATTTAGAACAAGGGATAAACTACTACATTTGGTAGGTCATTTAGGAAAAAGTGGACTATTTTAAAGAACAAAGGCCTAAGATCCTTTCCCAATCAACCAAGATCTCTAATCCAATCTCAGAGTAATAAGGAAAGTTCTGACTCAATATTCAATTCAAGAATATGACAAAATTAGCTCACTCAACACACATGGCATTGCATACACAATTAACATAGACTCATTGGTCATGCTTCAAGCATCAACGTGCCCTCTCTTTATCAGAACAAACATTGCCAGAAAATCACATGCAAGATGGTGAGGGTGCCCATTTTCCAAAAACATTTATAAATCATTCAAGATTATATATACATGACAAAAGTAATAATTACAATATATCTACGAATTATCTATAACACCTAAGCATGATGGTTCAACACAAAGTAAGCTCATCCACAAGGAAAAAGAAACATGGGAAGAAAACCTTAGGATCAAAAATAGGAAAGTTATGGGCTAAAAGTTACTCAGACTTCACCCTAGTCCGTAACTTCCCACACCCCACCAAAAAGATGATACTTTATCCTCAAAGTAAATATATATATATATATATATATATATAACAAAATGAAAATTTAAAACCAATTTTCCACATAATAAATAAAACCAACATCCAAAAGAAAACATCAAAAAGTATCCAAAAACCATAAAAATATAGCATCTAAAATGAGAACACAGTATCCAAAAATAACTAGTATGGGGGTCAAAAGTAGCAAACATAAGGTGCTCATGCCTTGAACTTGGCCAACTCTTCCTTTACAGCATCCACGACAACAGGTCGTGCACCCTCAAGCCTTTTCTGGACCTGGTCCTTAAAGGTGTTGACCTGAGCATCCACCGTAATAAATCTTTTGTTAGAACCCGTATATTGGTGTTTTGGTACCATGGCCAACTTTGAGACTATTGGTGTTATTTTCAGGAAGTGTGACACTTGAGTGTGCTTTTGAA